>VZRM01008322.1:1278840-1390689 GCA_013397955.1 Grantiella picta
TTTTTTTTTAAGGGGGGAAAAATCTACATTGGAAGAAACATTGGGGAAGAAAAAAATATTTGGATTGTATTTAACAATGTAGTTTTGATCTTTTTCAAACTAAGTTCTACCATAATTTTCAAGTACCCTTTCCTTTAAAAATTGTGAAACTGTGGAAACACCTTTGAAAGAGAGGCAAAGAGATGCAGACAGTACCTGCTAATTAATTTAATTTTATCAGAGTGAATTTTAAGAAAATTATTCAGGTACTGGTACTTGATTCTATTTTGGAATCTTAAAAATAATCATATGAGGAGGAGATAATTTGCCATTTAAGAGTATTAGTATCAAAACCATAATTTGCAATGCAAAGTTTTGTCTTAATTCTTTCTACTACATCACTGACTATTTCTGTATTATGGTATGTATGATATTTTAAAAAGAAACACACACACATACACACACACACATACACACATATATATATATAAATAAAAATGTATTTTTTGTTCTGTGATTTAAACTTAATGTATTGCTATTTTTACTTAAGTATTTGTATGCTTTATAAATTAATTCTCAGAAAATACAGAAGCTGTTACACCCCTATAGCTTGCTATGTTTATGTTCATAATACATATGTTTTAGTACCAGTTCTTAGCATAACTATTTTCCTTACCATTTTAGAAAATAATTTTTTTTTTAAATATATCCTCATATTTCTGCAGGCATTCTTTAGTATAAAAAAAATATTTTCAGTTGCTGAAAACTAGTATCTGTAAGGTTTTGCAATCAATACAAATTTTTCTGTTGTTTTTAAAGGACTTCAGGATGGAATTTTACCTGAGAAAATTGCATTTTCTTACAAAAATGTAAGAAATAGTAATTAATAGTGATTGCTTTCCAATGCGTTTTCCCCCTTTCTTATCCCAAATTATTTTCTAATTTCCATTTATTTTATTTTTTAACAGCTGGATTTTTTTTGTGGATGTTTTGAGGTGGGAATGGTCTTGGTGTTTTTTCTTTTCCGAATATGAATAGAACAGAGAATTTAATAATTTAAACATTCTGTATAATTGTATCCTCTTACTTCTTTCACTGATAGTCCCATTTCCTTCTTAACACCTCCAAAAAAGTCTCCCCTGCATTAGAAGGAAAGGACTGCCATAGAAAAGCAGGAAAAGATGTGGAAGTATTACAGATGGTTCTGTTCGTGATTACAAGGAGGTTAGTTGTCAGACCCTCACACTATTATTTTTAATTTCTATCTGGCTGAAAACTCAGTGAGAAATGGATATTTGTTCAATTTCAACCCTTTTTCTTTGTGGATAATCTCTAAAATAGAACATCTTTATTCTTTGACATTAAACTTCTGAACCCTGTTACATACAGAATTTTAAGAGGTTTGCTCAAAACAGTAAAGTTTATAAAGCCAATGCAATTTTTTTTCCTGCCTAATTACATCAATAGATCTCCACAGGATTTCTAAATAGTTTAAAAGGAAGTCTGTATCACCAATTTTTACAATTCACATAATACCCACTATTCTGCAGTCCCACATTGTCAGTAAATTTGGGGTCTGCTTAGTTAGCAAGGCATCTTAAACCAAAACTGATCCTGTAGAATATAATGTAAGAGGAATTTACAGGTTGGGACTTATCACTACGGAATATAATTTTTCATACCGAATTTAAAATTGTTTGATGAAAAGCAGGATTTTTTAAAATATTATTATTTTCTGTCAGGGAAATTTTACACTTAGTAAGTCTAGATCAAACTTGACCTTTTATATGAAGAAGAGAATTCTCTTACTTCATAGACCCATAGGACAATTTATGTTGCAGAACTCCTTTAGGATCATTGAGTCCAACTGTTAACCTAGAGCTGCCAAGTCCACCATGTCCCCAAGTGCCACCTCTACACATCTTTTAAATATTTCCAGGGATGGTGACTCCACCACTTCCCTGGGCAGCCTGTTCCAGTGTTTGACAATCTTTTTGGTGAAAATATTTTCCCTGATGCCCAATCTAAAGTGTCTCTGTACCTGCCCTGCATGTCAGATACCAGGTGAAGGGTCAGAAAGGGAAGAAACAGTTGAGTGTGAGTGTCTGTCTGGATTCTAAAAAATCCTGAACATATGTGCATTCCAAATCTTTGTAAGTCAGAGATCAGTTTCCTCTGATACGCTTTAGCTAACTTACCTTGCAAACATTCCTTTTTCACGAGCTTAGATTTATTTTTGATTCCACTTCTGTCTCAGTAGAGATACCACTTCCCGCCTTGGGTTTACAATGTCTCTTTGACAAATTGCCTGCAAGTTGCACAGTGCAGTGCTGAGCCTGAAATCACCTTGTGAATCTTGCATAAACAGGTTTGCCACTTTTTCCTAGGATGAATCCTGAGTGCCAGTGGATCTGAGACTCTCTCTTTATTGTCTGTTGTCTGTCAAATACATTCTGGCAATCAGAGGCTTTGGGAGGGCTCTTGCAGCTCAGTAAAGGAGTGCTCTGCAAACCTGTGAGGACTTTGACTTATTTGTGAGGTGTCACTTCTTGGCAATAGATGAACCTTAAAGGGTCTTGTCATGCTCTTGGGATACCTACTGTTTGACATCCCTCCTCAAATCATTATGAAGAGTAGAAAAACACTAAAGTAAAACTGAAAGTGATTTTACTTACTGAAATGCAAATTTTGTGAAGTCCTTTATTGAAGAAATAAGAAGTGAAAAAATAGCATACTCTTAATTAACTTAATCTGATTTAAATTTAAGTCTATTTTCACATCTCAGTCAGAGTGAAGGGTCTGAAGCCTGGGTCATTTTTCAGGTGATTTTCACAGATCACACAGCTATGGCCCTGTCCTTTAGAAAGGCCAATCCTTAGGCTTTGCTTTCCTCAAATAAGATCATAACTCTTAGTAAACTTGCCAATCTTTTTTCTGCCAAAAGTAAATTCATCTCTATCCACTTCCTATAAATCCTACATCCTTACAACTGAGTCAATCAGGCCATCACTTCCATGCTAGAAGAATCCTGCCTGACACTGGATTTATCTTTATTAGAAAAAGATTTCCTTGTCTGTCTCCATGGGACAGACATGCTGGATAGGCTCAATTACATTTGGTGTCTAGCCGACTACGAGCAGATCCAACTATCAATAAGAGCATAAAAATGGGGTTTTGGCCTGGATATGGAAAGATCATTTACTATCTTAAATTAAATTCATCCTACCGAATGATTTGAACTTTGTTAATTGATGACTTAAGTTCATGGCATGTGGTAGAGGGTATATAGCAAACAGAATTTGTACAAACTTGTAGTGAATACGATGCATAATACATGAGGAAAGTGTAATGAAACCAAAAAAGCAGAGTCACTACGGATTTCAGTCCAGATACCCTTAGCTATTTAAAAGTCATTTATTTATACCAAGATCATTTTCTGTATTTATTCAAGAAAAGTGAGCTATTTCTAAAGGGGATTCCATTAAATCCTTTAGCAGACATCAAGCTGAACAGAATGGTCCATTCTCTTGATGAATCATTTGCTAAGCAAAGTTGGTCCTAGATAGCTGAAGTTCAGGGAGGTGAAATGCCAAGTCCTGCACATTCAGAGGACTGATTGAAGGAAATACTACACACTGTGATTCACACGAGTCTGTGATTCTGTGAAACCCTGTTTCATTGGAGTGAGAGAATTTAACAGATTTATTCACTGTAAAGAAGAGTTCATCAGGTCATTATCAATCATTAAACAAGTCCAGGCACAAGGGCTATTAAGCTTATTTAGCAGGCACAACATATTTCGAATATATATATAGGTGGAAGTGACTGAGGGTAATGTTCTAGAAGGTACCAAATGGGAAATAAGTAGTATCCAGAAGTTACATTGGGGGTTTTACTAATTACTATTTTCTTTTATTAATTTTTTTTATAATGCTCTGTCAAGTAGTGCAACCTGCTGGCATTCTTGTCCCCACCTCTTCAAGTTTTGCTTAAAACCACTGTCTAGCTACTACTAGTTGATAGATAAGAGATTACAAAGCTTTCCTGCACAAAACGAGGTTACAAAGTGTAAAAAACCTGATCAGTTCATATTCCTCCTCTTTTCTGGCTTTATAGCAGTTTTTAGTCATTGCAGTGTTTTTGCTGTCCCTGAGACAAGGCAGGGCACACAGTCTGTGATATAGTCTGTGGGGTAGATGTAATTCATCTGGACAAAGTCTGTTCTGAAAGAAAGTCATGTCTAGCTAAAGTATCACGAGAGAACATTATAACCACTTCTCTAGCACTGATGTATCGAACAAGCTTCACAGTAAAAACAAAAAAGATATTGGCATGGTTCAAAGAATTTACAATCTGATATCTCACATGATGAGAAAAATGGTAGGAATAAAACCCATAGGAAAGAAAGAATGTCTCTCACACCCCACAGCTGTGTAAACCCCATCACAGCTGAGCTCCAAGGATAGAAGTGAGCAGACACACTGGCATAAATAAACTAAAGTTTGTGTAGCCTGTAGGCATGGCTTCCCGTAGGACACAGAAATTCTACAAAATACTGAGTTGTCCTGCAGAGAAGTGCAACATTTCTGGACTTTGTGCTTTTGGCTAGTGTTCAAAACAGTAATTCTTTCTCATGAAGTGTCATTTCTGAGAACCTAATGCAGAAGTTTCTCCTCAGCCTGAGTAATTAACTATCTACTCTCTATTGTCCCTCACTCAAGCATTAGACAAAGCCTTTTCTTGAACCTCAATAGATAACCAAAGGGCTTTGGATGATCTGACTCAGAACTCAACACATTTCATACACATTGTGTCGTCAATTGCATTTCTTAAAAAAAGGAAAAACCATACAGGCCTTGATTTAAAAAAACAGAACAAGATTAAAAGGACAAATCCAGTGATGAAAAGTCAATACATAAGCCAAGATAAAAGGAGGAGATATTAGTAAACATCTGTGTGAAAAACGGAGGGTTTGGTGATTAAAGGTGAGAGCATGCACACAGCAGGCACATACTATAGGGGTTTAGAGGGTAAAAAAACTGAATAGTGGAATGGATTAAGAGGCCAAGGGCAAAAGCAAACTAGTAGTGTTGACTGCAAGAATAAAGATTAGATCAGGAATGTAGTTATGCCGTTGATTCTGTTACTTTTAAACCGGTGCATTTGAAACAGATTTGGCATACACAATACTGTGCTGTATGAAGTAACAAAAAAACATTTTAACTGATAAGATGCTGAACCAGGACTTCAAACTTCTCTTATCCACAGAACAAAAAACAAGGAAACAGACCATCTCCAGATAAGCTTATTCTGTTTTTTGTGTTTTCATTTATAAAATGTTCCAGAGAGATATGAGGTCTGAGAAAATACTTGGATATCTTTTATTTATGTAAGTCTTAAGACCGACTGAAGTTTTGAAAGATCTGTTTAGTTCCTACTGCATTCAATTATACTTCTAAGTGATTATACCTGTGCACTTTTCCAGTTTCCCTGGTGCAGCAAGATATGGTAAAGGCATATGATTATTTATGAAGAGCTGCAGCAAGGCAGAAATTCCTAACACTAACAGTTGTACAAAACCACCACTGTGAGTATGGCTAAAAACATAGACAAGGTATTCACAGGCACTGAGGAGAGCTATCAAATACCTTTCCCCTAGTTATCTCTGTCATTTTTTTTATATAAGAATACAGGGATTGCAATGTTTAAAAAGAAAGAAAAAAAATCTTTCACTTTATGATATTGAAGCCTTCTACTGTAACATATTTATAATTCTTCACATATATTCTAAGTAATTACTAACATATTATATTAGTAAATTGTCTTTATCCAGAAATAGTTATGGGTAACGCTCTTTTGAAATAGCTGTAGAAATTGCAGGCCAAATGCAATTGTAGGCTGAAAGCAAAACTTGGGAGAAAGAAATAAATAATAAAAAAATGAGAGGACCTACTTAAGGCTTTGGTGGGTACCAGAAAAGCTACGGTCACTCTGGAGAGAGAAAGGCCACACTGGTTAGAAATCATCTAAACGAGACCATTAAATGCCATAAAATAACAGAAAGGTATTCAATATTTCTTATAAGATAGGACTCATAAAAAATGGATATGGAAATCCATGCTATACAGGACTATACTGTTTTTTGCAAACAGTAATAACACGAGGAGGTACATTCATATAGATCCCAGTAGAACAAGGTGTGTCTTTATCTTGATGTTGTGTGTAAAACTATCAGTAAATGACTGGATGTTCAATACATATATTGGTTCTATTTGAAGAATAAACATGTGTTTGAATAATGTCACAGAAGAGATGATGCAGGCAATGAATATGGTGATTGGCTTTTCTAAAACTACACACTTTAAACATTCTCATGTAATTTATGACTAATAGTTTAAAGGATACGGCTAAGGATCTCTCTGGGCTGTTAATGTTGATTTTCCAATAAGCTTTGAAATGCTGTAAAAGCTCCAATGTTCTGAAAGAAGCTAATGTTTCACAATTTGTTTTAAAGAGGCTAAATTGGCAAACTTTTCTCAGTTACAGGTTTTCCATCATAATGCTAATTCACAGAGAAACAATGATAAATCTGATATGTGTTAAAAAAGGTTAAAGAATCAATATAATTAATGTTAATCTGGAAAATTGTACAGAAAAATCTTTGGAGTAGTATGCTTGGTAGATAAAGCAAGTACAAATCATTTATTCTGTACAGATTTCTCTAAAGCTTCTGACTTGATTCTGAAGAACATATTTTTGAAAAAAATTAGAGTGATATAAAAACAGCCTGTACAAATTCAGCAAAACAGAAACTAGCTAATCCTGGGCCTTCACTGCAGGAGTTACTGTCTATCTGACCATCTATTTTAGGATTCAGTTCCTGACATGTGCTTTGTACTGTTATCAGAGACTTGCAAAAATACAACAAACCCTAGCAGCATTTGCAGCGAATCTCACTGGTCTAAGCAGTGAACCTTCTCTTCATTGCAATAAAATGAAATAATAAAATAGCACAGATTTTTTTTTAATTTTGAATTTCTCAACAGACTGAAAAAAATTCAGAATAAATGCAATCCTTGCAGAAAACCATATTTTTTGCACCACTTTAGTAAAAGTTATTGTGAGGATTTAGACACAGTTTAAGCTAAATAAAGATTAGATATGTAATCTCAGGTTTTGATTGAAATATGAAGAATATATGTGCTCTTTAAGCTGTTTTAAATGTATCAATCAAACAAGACCCCTAGAATGTGTTGCTATTGCAGGTCTTCAGATTATTTCAGGAATATTTAGGCCAACAGGTTCTTTTCACATCAACCCAGTTATTGCCTATTATGTGACAGTAAGGCAAAAAGCCCAAAACAACCCAACCAAAAAGTCATATTCAGCATACTTTATTTTCCGAGATAGATTTTATATATCTGAACCCAAAATATTTTTGTAGTATAATGGCACTTTCTCATTCAGCTGTGAATGTGTTTTCTTGTGCTCTAATGAAGCAGTTAATCAAGACTGTTTGCTCATCTACAGAACATATATTCCTTATATCAGCCCCTAGTTTTGTACACATAATGGTATGTATTCCACGTTCACTGAATAGTTACTGATATAAACAGATAGGGTAGGGCCTTTTTGTGTTATTTTTACTGGCAATTCATATTCAAATGTCTAAGAATAGTAAGTGAGTACTGAGTTCACATATTAAAAAAGAGCGTGTAAGTCCTTCATTCTCCAGATGCAAATTTGAAAACAACTTCTCCATTTATGTCACTACAAGTGGATGTTTGAAAATCTAGGTATCATTTAACTTTAAAAAAAAAAATCACAAAATCTGTTACTGGCAATTTCAAGCTGAGAAGTTAGGTTGGGATGAGAAACAGAGTCAAGAAGTCTTTTTCTGTGAATATAGTTCCTTCCTGAGTATTGCTACCATTTTAATGCCCTCCACCTCCTGTGATATTTCCTTTGGGTCGAAGACAACCTCATATATTTCACATGTGAGAAGTTAACATACAAAGGCGGGCACAGCCAGGACAGCTGACCCCAGCTGATCCCAGCCCATATATCATCAGAATCAGCAAATAAATTTGGGGAAGAAGAGGGTGTGCTCATTTATTCATTTGCAGTGATGGTGTTTGTCTTCCCAAGTCACCATTATGCAGGATGTCCTGCTGTCCTGGGGATGGTTGAACACCTGCCCATGGCAAGTAGTGAATGAGCTCCTTGTTTTGCTTTGCTTGTGCATATGGCTTTTGCTTTATCTATTAAACTGTCTTTACCTAAGCCTCTGTTTTTTCTTACTTTTAGCCTTCTGATCCTCTTCCCCATACCACAGGGGGGAGTGAGAGAGGCTGTGTGGAATTAGCTGGGGTTAAAGGAGCATAAAAAATACATAACTAAAATTAGCATATCTGTTTAAAAGTGGTGCACTCAAATGCACACACGAGCATATCTGCAAATACTTTGGAAGGTCATGACAGAGGGTACATTGTGTTATTGTCAGTAGTGTCTGTTGCAAGTGGGCAAACAGTTTTTGGATGCTGAAAGACACCATTTGGTGTAAAGTCATAGAATCATTTAGATCAGAAAAAACTTTTAAGATCATCAAGTCCAGTTGTTGACCTAACACTGTCAAGTCCACCACTAAACCATATCCCTAAGCGCCACATTAACGCTTATTTTAAATACCTCCAGACATGGTGACACAACCACTCCCCTGGGCACCCACTTCCAATGATTGAAAGCCCTTTCAAAGAAGAAATTTTTCCTAATAGCCAATCTAAAAGTTTAATTTAACAGACTTATAGAAGAATTACATAGGAAAAAATCAATTCCACAAAAGCAAATCTCTAAATATATCATCTCTCTATTACTGTGTGATCCTAAATGTGTAGCATGCTTTGGTATTCTTATTGGTTACCAGTTAGCTCTTCATCTAAGACAGAGCAGATAAATTTGAGACAGAACCATTTCTGTCACACTTGCTGTCTCGAGGAGCAGGATGCTCCGGATTTATCTGTACTTGATGTTTTTACCATACTGACACTCTTGGTGACAGAATGCTCACTAGGGAACAGGGGAGAAAATGTGATTGAAAATTGGCTCATTTATTGTAATTTTAATCCTGTGAAGGATGTAACATGTTAATGCTTAAATATTTCTTGTGTCTATATCTGGTTGACCACCTGGACAGTATTATCTAAGAAAATGTGGGGAAAAATAGGGCAATTCCTTTTTTTTGTTTTTAAACTGAGTTAGTAGTGTAAAATTTGGCTGCATTTTCTTTTCTTGGAACTTCACCAAATGTTACTACAAAGCATTTTGACACTGGTATAAATTAGTCCCAGGATGCACAGTCTGTGTTCTAACAGTTTCTGTCACCTCACAGCAACAGAGCAAGGGACGAAAGGTATTAGAGTCTCCAGCTGTGGATGAAAACAGCCTCTCCCCTCCTCTGTCCATCTGGTTAAAAAAATGGATTGTCTGTTTCTGAGGGGAAAAGGGCAAAGGATTCATAAACAGGAAAAACTGACCTTGAGTGTATGATACAGGCTCTGACATTAAAGTATATATTAGCAAGAAAAAAAAATCTATCTTTGTACTTTGAAAGGCTTTTGAAAATTATTTATTTTATATATTAGAAAAAATTACTTCTACTGCTAGCAGCAGTTTGCCAACCAGGTCTCTCATGATCTTTCTCCTTTTTGTTTAAGAAATAATGAAAATCTTAAAAGGGCAAGCTCATATTTTACTCTCAGCTACGTTTGCAGAGAAAATCAGAGAGACTACAGACATTACAGTGCCTTGACTGAAGATGTTGCTATTACTATTCCCTGAAATTAACAGCCACTGAAGGGTTAACACCTTGATTGCCATTTAGAAATATATCTAGAGTAAAGCCAGTATGGCTGAACCAACCAAAGTAAATGCCAGTATTAACCATGTGCCTTTTGTTCTTTTTTCTACCTTAGGACAGATGTAATTTGCCACCAGCCTCTTGGGGCTGTTGCAAGTATGCAGTGGGTAGTGGACACTGAGTAAAGCTTGGTTTATATTTATTTCCAATTATCTAAATATTTACTGAAGCTTCCCAAAGCTAAAGAATAGCTGGAAGTTTTCCAAAATTATTCTCCATTTCTCTGGGTCACAGTGTCAAAGAGGTCAAACCACTCAAGTAATTTTTAAGTCCCAGCTTATTTCTAACAGACAGAAAAATCATTTGTGACTTCCTTCTGTGAACTGCAGGAGCACTGCCATCATTTATACCTCATTTTCTTGAGTATCACAACATTACTTACAGTAGAAGGGTCCAGTCCTTGCCACAGAAATAACTTTCTCTTCAATTTCAGCAAATTTGTGACTGGGTTTAGAGTTTTTGATCCCTATAGGACTTCATCACTTGTTGAGAATTCAATCTCTGATTCATGTCTGCATTCCCTGCAAATCATTCTGAATAATTTGCTTAGTGATGTATCCTGAAGAGGAATTAGCCACCAGAGAGATCAAGCACGGATGTGTCTCTGTCTTTAATTACACTGCGTTGGGTTCTGATGCCTAAATGAAAAGATGATATCATTTAAAAGCCAATGTTGTTTTTTCCCAAAACTGTTATGATTATTTCTTCTCCTTTCTTTTGTGGTGCTCAGAGGTGTTAAAAACAATCAATTCACTGCAGGCACCTACTAATAAAACTACTGTATTAATAAAAAACAACAACAAAAAAAACCAAGCTAGACCCATCACAAAACTAAAAATAGATAGAAAGATCCTGAAAGTTTTTGCGGTGTTTTTCCAGTTTTGTTTTTACATGCGTAGCTGCTTTAGGACCAGGGATATTAATATTTAAAGGGCCACAGTGCTCAAGGAGCTTTACTCAAGAAAATTGTTTGTATTAACTCCCTTCTTATTTGAGAGTTATTCTAAAAGAACAAGATGCTCTAGAAGTGTAAATCAGCATCACTTTCAATTTTGCTGAAGAAATCCTATAATAATTTGCAGGAATGGGTATTTGGTTGGTTTTTGCTGGTACTGTTAAAAATGGTCTTTACATAAACAAGGAAAATAACACATTGTAAAAGGTAGTAAGTGCCACAGACCTGTAATATATTCAATCTAGGTCCTGTAAATCAAGACAGGGAAAGAAACTGATGAGTCCAGCTTCTATTTATCACTACAGGTAGCCTCCATATCACCTAATATTAATAATATAGCTGTCTAACCTTATCTGTCTAAAAGCTGTCAAGTCTGAGCTAGTCATCAAAGTTCCCTCTGTAGCAAATTGAAAGGAGTGGCTTCATCCATAAGGTGATCTATGTCAGCCCGAGATAAATGTTTAAGGTAGAAAGATGGAATAATGTAAGGTGGAAGAGAGGTGAGATGCATCATTCTCTGGACAAATGTGTCTTCCTTTTAGCAATAAAGGTCATGGCGACAATCTGGCTAGACATGACCCACAGGCAGATGATATTTAATGAGAGAAATCCTACCTGGCACTGTGGCACTTGAGAAATCATATTACTTTCCTGTGACTATTTGCACATCTATAAGATGGGGCATATAATATATCCCTATATCAAAAATATGCTTCAAAAAATTTGATTCATGATAAGTCTTCATGACCCTTGAGTAAAATTCAGCATAGGGATTGTACAACATATTTCTCTAAGGGCAGAAAGTGCAAATCCAATAAATTTATATTTTCACCTTTTTGTAAATACCTAGGTTTTGCATGCAGCATTCCACCTTGAGCCTTGTAAACACGTCTCAAAAAGCTGAAAAGATACACAGAAAATGTGCACAGTTAAATGAGTTTGGTGATTGTCAAGCTATTTCTATTAGGCTGTAATAGGCTTGGTATCTAGGTCATGTTTTGCTCAGAAAAGAATGAGAAAGAGCTTTAAATGCACTTTTCATCTCAGCAGAATGACCCCATATGAATGCAAAATTGAGCCAGGAAAAGCTGTTAATCAGAGATTAAGCTCCAACAAATAAGTTTTTTGCCAATAATGTCTGTGGTCATCTACTGTGATGTGTTCAATAGGATCATGTTTTGAATTAAAAACCAGTCCTTTCCTGTTTTATCTCTTTTAGGGGAATGCTGACAAAACACAGTTAGAAATTGTTCAATGCGTTAGGAAAAAAAATGAGCAAACTCAGAATTTTGGGTATCACAGTTTGTTCTCTGCTTGTGAAGTACTAACGATGAGTGGGTTTATGGAAGCTGTAAAGTAAGAAGCAGTCCACAGGAAAAACTAGTGAAGTGAAGGAGAAATTTGGATTCCTGCCTGAAGTCTCACTTCTTACCTAAATACTTGCCTATTTGCTTGAAAAGGAAGAGAAAACAGGCTTCAGTTTTTCCTGTCTGTGATTACATTATATCTTCCCTACTAAAGACAAAGAGAATATAGCAATCAAACCCAAGAAGTGATGTTTTATGCTCAGTAGAAGGGGGGTGAGATAAAGACAAGCTGTGACTGGCCTGTGGTGTTAATACAGCAGAGCTTGGAAAAGTTGCAGCAGTGAAGCCTTTTAGTAATTCTTCCTTTCTGGGTCACATAAATCAGGTGAGATTTTTTTAATGCACAGAGAGTCTGCAGGAGAATGGACAAAGAACGCATGTTGATTTTTAACTTACTGGTTAATTCCAGCCAGGTCCAGCAGGCCAGAAGGACAAGTCTAAACTCACATGACTGGAGAGACACTGGGGCACTCAGCTATCAATCAGGCAGAAAGAGTTTGTCTTTGTTAGTCCTTAGAAGGGTCTGATCCTTAATATTTCTAGGCTGCCATCATAGTCTCTTTAGCCTCCTTCCTACCCACCTCTCATCCCCATCCCCTTATGGGAAAACCCATCTTTCCTTATCAGCTTTTCTTCCTCCAAAATCCTCAAGGTGTTCACTGTTAGAATCTTGACTACTACATTTCTATCTGTATTTTTGCTTTTCTTATATTGCGTGGATTTAGCTCATATGTTTTTGTCACACCTTGTCACAATTTCCCTGGTAAAACTGAGTCAAGACCACACAGCTGCATGAAACCAGTGCTTGACCACAGATAGATGAGCCTCTGTGTTGAGAATTACATTTACATGATCCTGATTAAAACGTAAATGATTGACTCTTACATATTTCTTTATAGCAGTCATGTATCTTAGAAGAAAATGTAAGTATGTGTAGACCCCTATATCTGACTCATCATGCTTGAGAATAAATGAAACTTTTCTTGTGTTTTTAATTATTGCCTTGAGCTACTGAAAAGGATTCCTAATGATGCGTGAGGAGACACCCACAGTATTCATTTACCAACATGATGAGAAATTTTATGGGGCACCGGAGAGTAAACTGAATCCCTAAAAAGAAAGGTAATCAATATCATGCAATTTGAACATGCTTTGTGTATGTGCACTGGAGATTTGGTCTGAAGAAAGTTAGATATTCTGGAATAGTCTTCCAGTAAGAAAGCTGATTTTTTAAAAGTTGGATCAATACATGGTGTGTCTGTTTATACGAGCATAAGTCTGCACACATGTCCTAGGAGAATTTTTTCCATTCCAAATCTTACACAATACCTAAAAACAGTAACAAAATAGACAAAGTAATAACTCAGTGTGGAATACAAACAAACATACATGGAATGAATAACAAAGTGCCCCATGTGTACTGACCACAACATGTCTTTTGCTAGTTTTTGGAAGACTCAGTTTAAAAGAGCACATTGATTTAGGATAGTATTTAAATGTTTTATTTCAAACATGTGCTTAAGGTGAGCCAACAGCTCGGTGCTGAGGGTTACATTGTGTGTTTCTGTTAAGATTAATAGCTTTCTTAGTCCTTCCATAGATTTCTTTATGAAAAGTAGGCATGAGAACTTATCACAGTAAAATATTCTCTTTAATTTCAGTGCTTCAGAAAACCTGGGTACAAATTTATACTTACTAATTCAGCATCATTTTATAGCTAAATTTGTAGTTTCTCTTTAATGCTTCTGGATTATCTTTTTTAGTACTCATCTGAATGACAAGAGATCTGTTCTGATTATGCTTGAGGGATTCTTTGAGTTACTGTAACATCAGATACGAGACATACAGATGGTTAGTTTTAACCCATGTCATCTGTGCCACAGCTGAAATTGTGTCTGTTCTGACACCATTATGACTCCTCAAACATTTTATTATTTGTTTCTACTGACTGAAAAAATGTTGACTTCACGCAACATAAGTGATCAGATATTACATATTCTTTGGAGGAATAGAAAGTTCTCAAGGAATAAATGCAGTGCCCACAGATATGATCGGTAGGGTGGCATAATTCTGATAGCTGGGCAATGGTGCTTAGTAGCTTTCTAGCATCCGTCAGTCTGTTTACTTCCATCTCTGCCTTTCTGGTGCCAGCAGCAGCTGACTGGTTCTAGCACTATGGCACCGACAGGACCTTGCCTGGCACACTGAACAAGGGCAAGGCAGAGGTCTGGGATATCCTTGGCTCCTTGTCCATGGTCCATGTCCCTTAAACCAGAGTATTTCACTGGCTGCTCATTATGTTAAAATGGGTTTTTAACACATACCTTCAATTTACTGTGGAAGTTTGCTGCATTGATGTGATTTTAATGCCCAGAGGCCTCTAATCTCATAGATTTGAGAGGGAGATCTTTCTTTTCATTTCCCAGCAGCACACTTTATTCTTATGATGTAGCTTTTTTCAGCTAGTACTAAATAACTCCTTTCTGTCTACCATTTTCTTCATCAGATTGAATCACAAAGGATAAACTGGAGTTCACAGAATTGCAGGTAAAATGTTCCATGAAAAATTTTCTTGATGGGTGAAAAAGTAAAAGGGGCTATTCAAACTTTCTAATAATAGAAAGTTGGTGTAATGTGATAATTTTTTTTGGGAAGCTGCCCAAACATAGGTCATTTCTTTTTGACATTCTTCTCCTATTTGCTGCTTTCCATGCATGATAGTGTGAGCAGAAAAAGAGTGGGCATATTAAATAACACTTAGGATATTTTTTAGTTTACAGCTTCCTCTCCCAAAAAGTCTTAATCTCCGACACCAAAGTTAACTTCCTACACTGAATCACACTCATTAGGAATAAAAACACATTAAATAAGATACCTGCAGTGAAATAGTGAAATATCCCTTTTAATCCTCCCAAGAATTAAAATTGACAATCCTATGACGTTGTCATCCAGGTTTTGGAGCAAATTTCCTGTAATATTTATGTTATTAACTTAGAGGATTTATAGAGAAGGAAGAGGTGAGGGGAAAGAATTTGTCTCACCTCACACCACAATACAATTCAGTGGCCCAACTCATGCAGAATTTTGAGTGATGAGATTAAACATTAACATCTTAAAGCAGACCAACTACTTTTGAAGTTAGAGCATTCAGTGCCATATTGCCAAATACCACTCTGGCCATTGATTAATGTTAATCATCAGCATTTGAAATGATGTTTCAGAGCACCATTTGATCCAACCTAACTACAAATAGATGGAAAACAGCAAGTAGTTGACTAAAGATTCCAGGACGGTGAATAAAGAACCCTGAGGAAATTTTGCCATGAGGTTTCAGAGCTGGAATTGTTTCTTGCTGGTTTCCACCGTACTTGCCATATTTTTTCATAAGGAAAATCTGATTGAAGAAAGAGCTGCAAAATGTTCTGGTGAGTAAAGAAAATTCTTTCCAGTGAGAAATCAGTATGCACAACTTATCAAAAGTAGATTGAACACTGACTTAAGTAAGGTGTATAAAGATCTTCAGGGGAAGAAAATAGCAGATACTAACTGGCTATTCAATCTTTTGTAAAAAAGATATTACAACAATGAAAACCATTGGAAGTTAAAGCTAGAACAATTCAAATGAGAAATATGACACAGATTTTTTAACTATGGGATAAATCAAGCATTTGCAGGCATGGAGAGGACAAAAGCCTTCAAGCAGTGACATATTTCTTTTTGTCATCTTCAAAAGGAGCATACCTGTCTGTGGAGGCAACAACCTAAAGTCATGACTAGGGGAGCCTTTTCCCACAGTGGTTCCTTCTGCTGGCACCAGCATGGGGGCTACACACGAGAGAAGAGAGGGCTTCTGGAGGTCGACTTAGAAAAAGACGAGATTGAGGACTCTTCAGTTTATAAAAGGTGAGGTTTATTTGCTACATGGAGGTCAGAGCTGAAGAGTGTACAGAGCTGAAGAGTGTACAGAGCTGAAGAGTCTCGAACAAAGGCTGTGCATCAGGTTATAAAGGGGGGCTAACAAGGCGGGATTACATGTTTCAGAACTAATAAGAAAGTGAATACAAGTGAATTATAGAACAAACAACCAATGCACTAACACTGAGATAAAGGTAAACTGAGTGGTTGGAGGGAGATAGTGGCCCATACTATCTGTAGTACAGGGAAGGGAGGTCAATGGGAAAATCCATTTCTTCTTCACTCTCCTCTGGCCCATCTCCAATTTCTTCCCAGTCCTCCACACTTTCAAGGACACCAAGCTCTAACTCAGCCACCTGGGCCGCTACACCTGTCTAGTAAACATTCTTTAGATAAACTAACATAAATAGACTCAGAACAATGTAAAAGTAAATTGTATGGTCTGTGGAAAATTTAGGTGATTAAAACAGGTGATAGATTTGCTTCTGGTTTTAACTGAGGGCTGATCACTTTCTAGGCAAGGGCTGGCCAATTTCTATGTATTTACACTTCCTTATAAAAAGCTGGGGCTCAGATCAACATATCTACGTTTGCACAGTCGTAGCTGATTTAATGCATCCTTTCAGTCTGCACTGGAGTTTGTCCTTCCCCATTTTCTAGCACTCACAATACCCAGTTTGGTTGGTTTATCAATCAGGATGCACAATCAGGGAAGAGAGGAATGTTTTCTCTCGTCCAGCACTCACTTGCACTAGTCCACTGTCTGGCTATCCCCAGACTGCAGCACACAGGTTTCCTTAGTGTATTTTGTTCCCAGATGGCTTTTGGTAAGGGCAGAGTCTCTTCTGGTATTAGCCTCAGTCCAGGCCTGCAAATGGCTCCAGAGGCTCAAATTTCTCCAGCAGAGTGAAGTGTGCCATAAAGACAAAAAATCCATCTCACCATCATATATTGATTTCTCTCCCTGCTCTGTTTTGCCCGTTTATAGTTGTCTTAGTGCATGTTTCTCAGTCTTTGTTTCGAAAGTGAGATTCTTCCAGCAACCCCTGTGTTTCTCTAGGCATGACCACTTTGACAGTAACATTTGCACATAAGGGCCCAGCAGGCTGCAGAGGATTATGGTTCAAAGAGAGATTGAAGATTGTAAATGAAAGGCAAATAAAATAGATAAAGGGGGGACTGGGAACACTGAGATCAGATGACAGGGAAATATTACTCCTTCAGCTTGGTGCTCTAGCTATCTATCTATCTTAGATTTTTGGTGGCATTTCCAAAGTAGGTAAGCAAGATAAAGATTTTCCTTTAAGTGAAGTTTTGTATAGTATATTCACTAAGGCTCTAGCACTGCACTCAGAGAATTCTTTCTTGTAGGTTGTCACTATGAAGATAATAAGATTTGGTGTATTTTTAGAATGTGTTGCAGGAGGCACTGGAAATATTTTATATTAATAATTTACAGCTTTGAGCTCATGGTGTATTACTCTTTGCTTATTCCTAATCTTTTTTACCTTGAGATCAACATGACTGTTGTCACCAACTACAGTGGGAATTGGGAATATTAGACCTTTTCCCATTTCTGTTTCTCAGATGTATTCCTGGTGATTGTTAGCATATAAGTCAGGGAAAACAACTCGCTGTTAAACCTGAAAAGTGTCCCTTTCGATGCAACATCCCCTAGACATTCCTAAACTTCACAAGTGGCGATTAGTTACTGTAATATGTATGTCACAGACCCACACAGACCCCAAACAGCTGGAGGTCATCTACTCTGTTGTTGTGTCCCAAAGCAAGATCTGCTGTGTCTGTGTCAGTTCTTGCAGATGTGCAGCTAAAGAGACCTCAGAGAGCTCCAGTGATGTGTGCAGAGCTGCCCGTGTCAGTCTGATGCTGTACTTCACTGTCCTTGCCAATTCAAAGCTTCTTCATATGTTTATTCCAATCTTCCTTATTGCAGTTGAAACCCATTAATTTTTCTTCTATCCTCCCTGGACATGGAGAACAGATCTCACCTGCCCCTCTACAGTAGTTTTTCTAAGAGGTGAAGGTTATGCTATACCTGATTTAGTGTTATTTATTGACAGATAAATAAGTCCAATTGTTTTATTTTCCATTTTTCTGATTCTCATTGCACTTTTTTCCCCTGTCCTTCTCCCTCAGCTTTAAGTACAAATACAAGAAATAAATACCACAGTCCCATTACACAATGCAAAATACATTGCCACTTGGGTTATCCACCTTGTAATATTTCACTTGGCCTGTCTGAGTTCTCATTATTATCTTCTGTGGATTAATTTCTTCATTGATATTAAATGTCTGCAAATTGTTTTGACTTATATGAATATTTGTCTCACAAAATAGTTTGAAATATCATTATGAGGTGGACAGATGCTCTGAATTCACTTTGAACAATAAATTTCCGTTATTAAGTTACATTGACAATATTTTTTTTAGTTCTATTTCCTTCCTGAACACCTTGCTATTGAAAATTAAGCAGCATGTTTCTCTTTTCTTTGTTTTAAAGATCACAGTAATTCAGTGTAGATAAATCTCACCTCGAGTGTGTAAGCTTCAGTTTTCTTCTGGAGAATATTGATCAATGCTATAGAGCCTTAAAACAATCTGTATGTTAAACCTCTCATTTTTAAGGTGTCTCTTCTCTCACACATTTACCTTTAAGTTGTAAGCAGAAACCTTTTAAGACTTGGCCTGAAGGTTTTGAGTAACTCCTTTGAGGTTGGAAAGATAGATCTAGGCATTTATAGTGTTTAGCACCTCACAGATAGAGAAAATCCATAGGTGAAATAAATTCTATTGATTTAGCAAAACAGCACCAATTTTAGCTATTTAGGTTGCAGGTCAAGCAGTCCACAGCTTCTTATGGGATCGGCTGAAGTTGCATTATTGAGAGATAAGGTTTGCATTCAATTCTACAGGAAAATTAGAAATGGAATGTGGGAAAACAGGACAGAGACTCCATGTGGGCCATGAATCACAATGCATTTTTACACACAGACCATTCAGGTTAAAAGTGGAGGAAACCATGATCTAGCAAGGAAGGTGTTCTAAGCATACATCAAAAGGGTTTGAACACCCTGTAGGGAGACTGGTTCATGGTGAGGCACTTATCAGAAGCAATCCAGTCAGAGAACAGACCGAACTAACTTTCTTTTTCCTTCTCCACTGCTTTCTAAAAGTACAGTTAAAAAGCAATCTCTGGAAAGCAATTATTTTTAATTCATTTGTGGCAGTAATCTAGCCTTTGATGTTTATCAGCCAGGATATGAACACAAGACAAAAAATATTAAACTTGTGTGATGCAAATCCTTTTGTGAACACTGCTCTTAGTGTTGTCATGTTTGTTTTCCATTCCTGCTTTCAACAGCACTCAAGCTCTCTCATGGAAAAAAGATATTGCTCTCAATTTACTCTGCTTTACTAAACAATAAACGAGACTCATTTTGTTTGGAGACCTTGTCATGGTTGCCACTTTCCAGATTTAACTGGAATATTTCAACACACAAAGGTTCTGTGAAACAAGCAAAATTTAGATGCATGGTTAGTGCCCATCCTATAATGCATGAACAGTTAAAAGTGTGATTCCTACTGGTTATATGTAGCTCTGAATAAAATATTGCTGGAATGAGTTCATAACTGTATTTGTTGTAAATTTTGAGATAAAGCAGATGAACTGGTTGGGGGAATTATTTATATTGTTATTGTATTACTAGTGTATGTTTTTTATCTGAAAAAAACCCAAACCGTTTTGAATGTTAACATTTCTGGCATTTTGTTGTGGTGGTTTCTCCTCCAGTGTCTTAATTTTAAACTTCCATTACAAGCATGAGTCAGGTTTCCATTGTACTTTTTTTGACATTTACTGCAACTCAGATTTTTGTTCACCCACAGTTATTCTTAAATAACTAGGAAGACTGTGACTCATCATCAATATCTTCTAATTTCCTTCTCTAACATGAATATTTCACAAAAATTGAAATAAAATCCTTAAAATCTACAGAATGTGCTATGAAAAACATTCATTTGAAAACCAGTCAAGAGTCTTCAGTGGGAAAGATTTATCTGTGATCACTTAATATGTCATTATAACCCCAGATGTGATGAATGCAAATTGTTTTCTTTGAAGGAGGATTAATTTTCAATTAGAGTAACTAACAGTCCCTGGAAGGGTTTTTTGGCACATATCTTTCATTCAGCTTGAAGTTTTCTCTAAACAGATCTCGAAGGTGACATTTCTATTGTGATACTCAGCTAAGAAACCATTGGTTAGCTCTGAAGAGCTGGCAGTCTACATCATGTTTGCATGGCAGGCTTTTGGCAGCCATGGATCTGCAGGGGTGGCTTCTGTGAGAGGCCTTGGTCAGTGGTGATAGTGCCTCTGAAATATCATGTTTAAGAAGAGGAAAAAAAATGCTGAGGAACAGCAATCAGGGAGAGGGATGGGAATATGTAAGAGGAACAGCCCTGCAGACCCCAGGGTCAGTGCAGAAGGAGGAGTAGGAGGTGCTCCAGGCACCAGAGCAGATTCCTCTTCAGCCCTTGGTGCAGACCATAGTGAGGCAGCTGCACCCCTGCAGCTCATGGAGGTGTATGGGGATGCAGAGATCCACGGCACCCCTGGAGAACCCCATGCTGGAGCTGGTAGATTCCTGAAGGAGGCTGTAACTCCATGGGATGCCTATGTAAGCTCCTGGCAGGATATGTGGACCTGTGGAGAGAGGAGCCCATACTGGAGCAGGTTTGCTGTCAGGACTTGTGACCCCACAAAAGGGGTCCATGCTGGATAGGTTCAGGTTAGACATTACATTTAGGGGAGATTTAGTTTCAATGTTAGAAAAAAGTTCTTCACCCAGAGGGTGGTTGGGCACTGGAACAGACTCCCCAGGGAAGTGGTCACAGCACCAGCCTGGCAGAGCTCAAGCGTTTGGATAACGCTCTCAGGCCCATGTTGTGGCTCCTGGGGTGTTCTGTCCAGGACCAGGAGTTGGACTCAATGATCCTGATGGGTCTCTTCCAGGCCAGGATATTCCATGATTTTGTGATTCTGTGTTCCTGAAGGACTGTACCCTGTAGCAGGGACACACATGGGAGCAGATTGTGAAGAACTGCATCTGGTGGGGAGGTCTCTCATTGTAGGGATTTGTGGAGGACTGTCTTCTGTGGAGCAGCCTTCCCACACTGGAGCAGGGGAAGAGTGTGAGGATTCCTTCCCCAAGAGGGAAGGAGTGGCAGAGACAGCATGTGATGAACTGTCTGCAGCTAACATTTCCCTGCTTCCCTTTGCTGCTGCAGGGGAGGAGGTAGAGAAATCTGAAGTTGAGCCCTGGAAGATTGGAGGGGTGATGGAAAGGCGTTTTAAGAATTAGTTTTAATTTCTCATTACACTACTCTGATTTGATTGGCAATAAATTAAGCTAATTTCCCAAACCTGAGTCTGGTTTTTTTGGTGACAGTAATTGCTGAGTGATCTCTCTCCGTCCTTATCTCAACACACAAGCCATTCATTTTCCCTTCCAAGCCCAGCTGAGGAGGGAAATGATAGAGCTGCTGTGGTAGGCACCTGGCATCCAGCCAGGGACAACCCACCACAGAGTACTAAGCCTTACAGCAGTTTATCACTAGCCTGCTCACTTCACTGGAAGCTTTTCTCTGTCTTCACAAGAAATAGAGCATATTTGTTATGCTGTTTTTAGAGACACTGGTGCTACCAGGCTTGGGAAGGGCACCTGGCATAGCGATACTGGCATGGTGATACTAGTGTGCTCAATCCATTGTCCTAAGGGCTTTCCTGATTTCAGGGAAAGGTGCTCCCATTCCCTTCCCTATGCTCTTGACAAAAGAAACAGTTTGGATATGATTGGTATAGGAGAACAAAAGGTGAGTTTGTCGTCCTGCTTTAAGTGGTGATGATCAAGCACAGGGCTGCTGGCAGCTATATACCGAAAGAACTAGTCTTAAGACTTGCCTGCCTTACTATCTCTTTTCCTTTTTCTTGGTTCTTTTTTTCTGCCTTCATCCATACCTTTCTCTCTGCCAGTTCCCTTCTAAAAAAAAAATCAGTGAGAATATAAGTATTTGTTAGTCCCAGTCTTGTTACATCCGTGTTCAAATCTGTTATTACTGAGTTGTGTTCTTGGCATTGCAAATTCTATTATCCGAAAGTTCTGCAGTACCCCCATCCATTATTTGTGAAGTGTGGTTATTCCTTTTATATATTCCCCTTAACCACCTGTTAAATCTGGCCATCTGTCAAGGAGTTAATCTTTATCAGCTTCTTTTACTGTTGTCTATTATAGGCAGCAACTTGTGTCATATCCAGTGGTTTCTTACATCCTGTGCAGGTAGGTTAATCTTGGTCCTAGTTAACAACATAGTCATGTGTCTGCAGTACTGAAATCTTGAAGAAAAAATAAAGGATTACAAAAAGTTTGTTAGAAATTGACATGTACAAAATATATATGCATGCTTTTATACACTATTATTATGTATATGGTTGGTTAAAGAGCAGAAATGAAAACTTATTGCATAGTGAAATGTTACCCCACTATGCCACGAGTGCCTGAAAACATCACTGAAGCTGTGGAGTATGTACACTAATTAGATAAGAGCACATCTTATGTAATTAAAGGTCTTTAAGACTAGGTGGGAGAACGGGTCTTGACATTTTTAAGACTAGCAAGATACATGACCAAAACATCTAGATCACATCGATTCTCTGATGTCAGAAAATGAATTGTTAGAAGTGTAGGATATCAGGAGACAGTGCTGCTCAACAGATTTGTGTGCCTAGGAGAAAGAAGCGGCAGAAAAGGGGTATAGAGTAGGAACAGCAAGACAATCCAAGACAACTGAAAAAATGCTCATAGCATGAATCTGGGCTGAGGTTGAGAGAGTTCTTTTGCAAGACGCAATGCTTAAGGAACGCTTTTTACTGCTAGCAAGGCAAGATTATTTTATTTACTGAGTCCATCTGCATCCAAGCTAACAAGACCATTCATGTTTTCTCACATAATTGGAAACTTGCGATGAAATCCATCATCACTGGGGATTAATTTTTTAAAAAATTTTCATGATGAAAATTGTGCAAAGGATCCATATTCCTCATGGCTGCTTCAGTGAAAATTGTGCACACTATTTCTTAGACAAAGTGCTGAACTAAAATATTAGGTTCTATTGGATGAGCTAATTTATTGATCTGCACTATTGCTAGCTAAGTTTCTTCTTTGTTTTATAAGGATGATTATTGATTACTAAATGACTTAAATTTCAGTAAACAGCACAGAGAGTGAGTTAAATTGAGTTATCAATAATTAATTGCTAAATGTTAGCATATATTTGCATTGATCTTTGGGGGTAAGGGGGTTAAATTCAGAAATTTTAAATGCTCCTGTAGTTTCTTCCAAGAAAGTAATTTTTATTACATTGTTTTTAGATTCCTTAGTAATTTTAAATATAACAATTCAACTCATTATAACTGCCTTTCTTCCTGTTGCCATATTGTGGTTAGCACTGCAGTCTAGCGACAACTTTGAGCATATTTTATAACCATCTGATCTTCTTACCATTTCTAATCCAAAGTGTTCATAAACATGGCAAGGTTACTAATAGGTGAGAAAAAAATTACTCTTACATCATTACAAGCTGGTACTATTTAATTAATTTGGATAACTTATATGGATAAAGTAGGGAGAATTAGTCACATATTTAAGAGATTGATTGGTTGTTTTAAGTCCTGTTTTTGTGAGTTCTCCTGAGTTCCTGTGCCTCTTCAAGGGGTCAGTGCTTCCTTGTAAATGAGGGAGAGTGGGAAAAATGTCTATGACTCTTCCCTTGTACAATTTCCTTTTACAATGCCAAACCCAGTTAATTGACATTTTAAATACAGCGGATTGAGCTTGGGCTGGTAAGAGGCAGACTTGCACTCTGTTCTGCCTCTGCTGCTGTGAAGAGGCTTTGGCAGTAAACGGGAGCAGGAAAGGCAGTTCAGAGCTGTGAGAATGCTCAGACATGAATGACATATAAGGTCATCTGTCAATGTCCAGCAGACACGGATAAAGATTTATCTTCTCTCTGGAGGGTATATGCCATAAAGACAGGAGTTTCTCTTTTGTTTATTATGTCCAACAGGTGGTAGAATACCAGATATTTGTTATAAATCCCGCTGATCTCTTTGCTCCTCTATAATTAAAAACATCAGCAAAGTTAGGACTCCTGCCTCTGCATCAAAGTTCCTCAGGAGACAAAAAGGTTAGATGAATAACAGGTAAGCCAAAGGAGGAATGTATTTTCTTGAAAATGCTGGAATATTTAATTTCTGAAGCATTATGAGATTTAATTATCCAACTGCTTCTTCAAATTGGATTCACCGGCAAAAATTAGGGGTGAAGAAGATGATGATGACAATGAAAACACCTCACCTACTGCACTGAAGTCTATTACTGCTATGCTAAAGATCTTTCAGTGCCCCTTTCTCTGGTGTTCAAGAACTCTTTGTTCAGTCCCTAAGGTAAGCAACTTGTGCACCAAGGGATCCCCAGAAACTCCTGGAAAGAGAGGAAATTTCAAGTCTTTTGTCAGCAGAGTGCTGGACTGTGGGATGCCAAAGAAATATCTGTAATATCACACACTGCATTTGCATCAAGGGCAGGCAGAGCAGAACTTTCTTTATTGCTTTTAGTGGTACTTGTACTATAAACTAGATTCAAGAATACTCAGACCATCTTTGTGGTATTTCTTTGTACCACATGAAGTATGTTGTTGTAGTGAATAATTTCCTGCTTCCATAAGCCTTGTGTAATTCTTCTTTGTTGTTCATCTGAGTGGTCATTTGTAATAGAGACCTAGTAAAACAAACAGGAATAAAGTATGACTGAGTGAGAAAACTTAACTCCAATGAATTCAGCTCAGATATCATGAAGGTATCTGTCATTAAAGCAAAAAAAAAAAAAAAAAGAAAAAAACCCAAAACCAACTGAAACCCCAGAAAATCAGCAAACCCAACAAAACAAAATAATGAAAAAAACCCACCCCAACCCAAACTAAACAAAACAAAAACAAAACCAAAACCAACCAACCAACTAAAAAACCAAACCAACCAACCAACCAAAAAAATCCCCAAAACCCAAAAACACCCACCAAAAGCAAGAGCCCTCCAAGGTGTGGAAGAACCATAGGCTTAGTCTAACAGAGAAAATGAGATGGAAGGACAGGATACCTGAATCTGTGCCTGGACTAGGTCCTAATTCTAACTAGTCTCAGAATGGGATAATCTCCTCAAATCTTTCTCTCTCTCCTTAACTCCTCCTGTTTCTCGAAATCACTTTAACAGTGGACTATTAGATACGACTGTAAGAAGCAACTCACATTTTCTTCAGAGGACTTTATTATTATTACTCACATTATAGTTTTTCTATCTGTCTCATTCTAACATTTATTGAAATAACACCGTTTTCCATCTCCTTCAATAGGTTTTACGTCTATAAATATGAAAATTCATCTTTTCAAAGTTATTTCACGTTAAATGCTAGGACATGAGTTAGGATGAGACAAGAAGCAATCACACTTTATAACACTATAACTCTAACTATTATGTAATTACACAGTTATTGCAGTTAGTGTAATTATACTGTATCTAAGCAATTAGTAGGATTTCTTATAGCAGGGAATTTAGTCCCATTTCTTGTACTGCTTTTTAATACAATTTTATATCATAGTCCTACAAATCCATTTTGTATGTAGTTACATAATGTAGTTATTTATACTTCAATTGCAGTCATTTATGTACAGAACTTTGCAGTTAAGCTGATAGATTATTAATTACCTGGATGAGAATACATAACTACCCCAATGTACACACTACACCAGCCTTAAAAGCCAACTACCAAGAAACTCTAATGCTTTCTGTAAGTAATACAATGTTTATCTATTACATCTGAACTTCAGTTCTAGATGAAGTCAATAGATTTCATTGTAGAGAAGGGTTTTGTTCATCAACACAAAGGGAGACTGGCTTTTGCCCACAAATATAGGAGCTGAATGCCTCCTGTGGAATACCAACACAAATTAAATAGCATAGGGAAATCAAAGCATTCAGTTTGACATCAGAGCTCAAAAACTCTCCTAGTGATTTTAAAAAGACATGAAAAAGTACTAACAGACTTCTCTATGTTTTTTGGTTACCAGTGGATAAAGCTTGCCTAAGCTTTATCCAACGTGTTTAGGATAATGCCAGGTGTAGTTTGCTATGTACCCCCCTGGTGAAGTCTGGGGTACAGCTTTCCTTCAAAGTGTTCAAATAGAAATGGCAGCTTACAGACAGTGTATAATGCTTACATATCAACAACTTACTTTGGATTGAATAATCATTTTTTTCCCTTATGACTTTAAAAGGATACTTTTGTCAATATCTTAAAAGTGGATGAGATTTGAGCTCCTTTGCTTTCTCATATATCAGACTGAATGATGAGCACTACACTGATCTAACAGTATACACCTGGATCAGCAATTCTGTATACATGATACCAGTGTTGCTAAGTGCTGGTGTCATCTTTCACTGCCTGTGGTATTTTCAGTACATCACCATACCCTTAAATCTTCACAGTAAGAAGCTACAGCTCTTACCACTCAGGCTCAGTCTGTTCCTGTCCTGCAACCTGCTACTGCCTGTCCAGAAATTGGGAAAAGGCCCCCCTGCCCTTAGCCACATTGAAGGGGAACAGCAGAAGGCAAGTCACATCCCCATCTCTGCTTCCAGCAAACTGTTGAAGCAGAGAAGCATTTCCTCATGTGCACTGCTAGAAAGGATGTGAAGGTTTCAAGAATTCCTCTAGGAGTAGGTATCAGTTCCGAAGGGAAATCAGATCAGCTCACTGCTCTTACTTGTGCAGTCACTTGTGCTCTGCTGATACTTCAGTGATCCTTGTCCATAGCACTTGGCAGTGTTGTGTCACCTGGGGCAGGATGGCACATTCTGGGATTGTGACCGCGAAGGACTGCACTTACCACACCACTGCTATGCAGACTGTTTGCATGGTTGCGCACATCATTAAACCTACAAACAGGTTCTGCAGCAGCAGGATCCAGGGGTCTGTGTTTAGGGCACTGACTGATGCACGGAAGCTTCTGATGGGAACTCAAAAAATCCTTTTATGATAAAATAACCTGAAAAATTCAACTCTTTTATTTAGTCTGTGTGTTGAAGACTCACCACATTTTTATCTTCCCTCGGTGTATACGCAACAGACCCATCAGAATTATTTGGCAAAAGGCGGTAACCTCTTCAGCCATCCTAGAATAGGGAGGAACCACATGTCTTTAATTATTTGAAGAGAAAAAAGAAACACAACTGGGTATCCCAAGTGAAGGCCATTTAGATCAAATGATAACAGTTATATATATATATATATAGACCAGATATATTACTTCCCCATCTGTTAATGAATTAATTTAGTTTCCCCAATTTGAGTTTGTTTTTTCCATGACACTAATTGGTGAGAGTTCTTTCCTTGTCCTTAGCTCAACCCATAAGCTTTTTGTTATATTTTCTCTCCCCTGTCCAGCTCAGGAGGACAGTGACAGAGTGCTTTTGGTGGGCACCTGGTGTTCAGCCAAACCATCTCTGGCTCACATATTCTCACTACTCTCTCCAGATGCATTTGCTCTTCCAATGTTTTTCTCCTTTTAAATATGTTATCTCAGAGGCTCTACCACTGCTGTTGATACGTTAAGCTTTGGACAGGGGCAGATCTCTCTTGGAACTAGCTGGCATTGATTTCAACAGACAAGTTTCTGGCAGCTTCTCACAGAAGCCATCCCTTTAACCCCCACCCCCACCACATAAACCCACTACCAAAAAAAAAAAAATCTACATTTAAGCCACAAGTAAAATGAAAACATTAAAAGGTATGATTGCAGCCTACAGTGCATTCTTTAAATATATATATATTCTCATTAAATTGACAGTGGAAATTATTGGTAAAGTATCATTTTGAAGAAAAACAACATAATGTCAAGTTGAGCATGTTCACACAATGGAAGCCTAATTTTGATTTGGCATGATAGCTGTGGTTGTCAGGAACGCGCCCTCTTGTTCAAGTTATGCTTTAACATTTTCTGAACCTCCTACTAGAGTCAAAGTTAAATTTACAGTCTTGACATTTTCCACTGCCTTTAAATATCCCTGTGACTAGCTATTCAAATATTTTCCTAGTAGCATTGTTCCCTTGTGTTTCTGAAGTTTGTAATGATCTTAAAGTTTGAAGTTCTGAAATAAAGCAAGGAATAATTTGAAGGAGGGGAAAATGTATGATTATGACATGAAAATAACTTTTCAACTCTAGTGGGCTGATGTGCTAAGATAAAATCTAAATTAGAGCATTATCATATTCAATCATTGATGCGCATGTATGGATGTGCATGTAAAATTGTTAACCAGATCTTCCATTTTGCCAGGCATAGCACAGGGAAAGTCAGAGATGGTCATTCCCCTAATTTACAAAGAGCAGGTCAGTTCCTTTAGTAAGAAAGCCCACAGAGTTTGCCATGTCTTGGTTGTGAGAGCCACACAGAAGAAAGCTGATGCATAAATTATGCACTCCTTTTTTTACTTTACCTTTCTTTTATCATCA
Source organism: Grantiella picta (assembly GCA_013397955.1). Taxonomy (NCBI): domain Eukaryota; kingdom Metazoa; phylum Chordata; class Aves; order Passeriformes; family Meliphagidae; genus Grantiella; species Grantiella picta. The sequence goes on from VZRM01008322.1 coordinate 1,307,614, forward strand.
ATCTGCTAAGAAAAATTCCCTGGCTATGACTTTGAGTCACCTTTTTGTGGTTGAACTCCTTCTCATTTAGTACAGCTCTAACAGGCTCTGTCTTTCACTAATTCTCCCTGTGATAAAACTAGATAAATTTACTGCGATGTGAATCATGTCACTGAGGAAATTGCATCTGGAAAACCCTCTGAAGAGGACTAAGCAATAGGTTAAGAAAAAGTGGCTCCATGTCCCTTGAAAGACCACTTTACAGCTTTTCCACTTTTTACAGCTTACCCACATGTAGATTTTTACTTAGTGTAAGTTACATACAGTGTTTCCTCTCCAGAATATTCATATTACCAATTACTTCTAAAAGAATGGCTAACATAACGAGATGAAGGAGAACTATTAAGGCAAGAAGAAAAACATGAGAGCAAGTTATCTTTGGCACAATTTGACTCAAGATCCTTAAGTCTACAAATTAATAACGTGATTTTCTTTATGCCAGTTGGGCGTCAAAGACCTATTTCTTCCCTTTAATAAGGTGTTTACTAAACCTAATGTACAGCTTTCTAGCACTACTAAAATGGATATGCTACAGCAGTGTGTTCTTGTTTCTATGAACTTAGATTTTAGAGATTGTAGTAGTAACTTGTGATGTATATGTTACCATGGCGATGGCTTTCTTAATGAACAGATTATGAAATTGGCTCATAAAATATATATACTTTTAGCCTGTAGACTGCAGGAGCTTTGTATGAACCAGGATTCATTCTTACTGGAATGTATGATTAGTATATTACACGAGGCTGATGGTGCATGCTCAAAGGCTCTTCTTGTGGCAGCAGACGCTGATCTGCAGAGAATTAAATAACTTTTCCTGAACCAGAGCCTTCCACTTGTATATAACAAACGTGGGAACGGCTGGGAACAGCCAACTCACGTTGCATGCAGAGAGGCTACATGCAGACTCCTTCAGGCCTGAGAGCAATATTGCTTTGTTTGCATGGCACCACACTAAAGATAATAAATTCCCTCTCTCAGAACAGTCACAGCACAGCCATTCAACATCCTCTGTACTACAGAAAAGACTTGCCCAAGGCAGGTCAGTGTCTTTAGCCCATTCACTAAGAGGGAATGATACTTAAGAGCCAACTTGCTTAACGGCTGTCTGAAGGGCCTGAAGACTTCTACAGTGATCCTAGAACTTCAATAGAAATCGAAACTGCACAGCTGAGCACCACTGTGTAGGCAAAATGCAATGTCAATTTTCCAGTGAACTTCCTATTCAAACTCATAGCTCCTGCATGCTCTGAGGACAGGCTCAGCATTAGCAAGTCTGTCAGTGCACTTAGTGCAGAAGGAAAATAATATCAGTGTGCTGGGTTTGGCTGGGGTAAAGTCAATTTTCTTCAGAAAAGATTTTAGGCATTTTATCAAGTTCTGGTGAGGATGGGAAATGCTATCCTCAAGGTAAGAGTCTACCCTGCCCTGGCCTGTTCTGGTCTAGAGAACTCGGATGATTATATTCTTCTGCAAGTGAGTGTCTCCCAGCTCCACTTTTTGGTCCCCAGATTTCAATATGACAGTAGGCAATAGGTCCCACATATGTAAAAATGAAAATTATAATTGAAAACTTTAGTAATTTGGCAAAGACATCACAAAGGTAGGGTTTAAACAGAGATTATAGAGTTTACCAATCCTCTGCATAAACACTGATAGAGAGAGTGATAGAATCCCCTGTGTAAAGTGACAAAAATTTATCTTTTCACACAACTGAAAAAAAAAAGTGTGTTAAGTATATTACATAAGGAAATTCTAGGCTTTTTTTAGTTAATAGACCAGGGGCAGAACACTTGATTCATTTTCAGAATCATTTGAAAATGGTGACAGATAACAGATGAAATTTGAGGATATAAGTACACTATTCTCACTTTAGCACAACATCACTACTTACATTGTGACTGAAAGTAATTAGTATTTATCACCTGCAGACTTCAAAGTGCTTTTCTGTACACATGATTTTGTTAACATAGTGTTAAAATGTTTCTAAAATCAGGATAGTTAAGAATAGGCTTTGGAACCGGGAGGAAGTAAGAACTGCTTGTACAGGGTCAGGTTAACATGAATATGAAGATTGCTTAGAAAACATCGGGATTGTTCCAGTTAACTGATGTGGATTAACACCTGCGAAATAAATCAGAAACACTGCGGGAGAAGGGGGGCTTAAAGTCATGCTTGGGGGGAAACAATGGAATAATGTTAAGTTGATAATTAACATATGATCATGTCGCTGTTTTGTAAGGGAAGGTATAAAAGGTAATCCATTTCGGACCAATGTCGAAGTCAGATTTGGGTAGATGTTACACCCCGGCTTCCTGAGCTCGAATAAAAGGCACCTGCATATAATCATTCAGTGATTATGTGTTTTCCACGCTAACAATTTGATGGGTTTCTTGAAGATGTCAGAGACTGATTTTTTCTGAATCCTCAAACAGAGATTCCTGCATTAAGCTACTGAGTAGCAAACTAATCCTATGGATGTGCCTTGTTCAGAACACAAGGGGAAATATTTTCATACCACTTATGTTTTCTTCACTCAACTACACAAGGCTGCTTCTCTCAGTTATTGCTTCTTTGCTCCAACTCCATCCATTTTGCCCAGAAATCTTTCTTCTTTTTTTTTTTTCTTTATAAGGCCAGTTTTGAAAGGTTTTTCCTGGAAGTCATACAGAACTTTATTACATATTTATCCAGAACATTGTTACATTGTTTTAAAGGGTACATGAAATTGCAGTCGCAGCATTCATGTAGGAAAGCCCCTTTGAAAACTTTATTAATATGAAATAAGTGGATATTTCCTCAGTTTTGAAAAAGTAAAGTGGAATTTTCAGAATGCAATAAGATGTAAATAATATTCCTAATCCTGAACATATCAGGAATTTCTGTCTTTTTTTAAATACCAAAATACATGGCATCCTCAAGCATTTAAATTACTTATCAGCTCTTAAAGTGGTATCTCTGTAATGTACATAGAGGGAATTACCTAGTCCTGTAGCAGAGTATCTGAACATACTTACATCATGATTTCTGTCATTCAACACACCCACTTCCAGAATTATTTCCCTTCCTCTGTAGTCCCACTGAGATCTGATTTGTCACCTTGCTCTTTGGTGACACCGAGAGTAGAACAACTCCTTTAGGTGCTTATGAACTTCTCTGTTCTGGGCAGAAATAAATTCCAGAGCATCAGCATTTGCAGAAGATAGATAACAATGGAGACCTAAACCTGGTCTGGCCAAACTACATGGCACCCATCAAAACTTCCCCAGCAATACTCAGAGAAGAGATCTAAAGTGATTAGAATAATACTTTTTCATTGAATCAATTTGGCAGGTGGCAGTGGTATTATTTTTTTGGAATTTTTGTAGAAATTAGATTTTATGGAAAGACATTTTTATTTTAATACCTAACAATCCATGTAGTATAACTTTTGGTGATATCACCTTTACCAGCAGTATAAAACTTTCCATTCCTTCAGCTTAAAGCTCTGATTCTGTTCCTCATGATTTTGCCAGACTTGGACAACAGAGACTAAGGTTCTTGTCTTAAGATTATTCATGCACTGCACACAGCTGCTGAGAAATCTGATGGATATAATCGTAAGGATACTACCCATTATCTTTGGAAGGTCACAAGGATTTGGTGGACAATGGTGTTCCTGATCAATGGTAGAAAGCAAATGTCACATGTGTCTTCGAGGAGGCTGAGGAGAAGTTAGGATCTGGGAAACTACAGGCTGGTCAGCTTCATCTTCGCGTCTGGAAAGGTAATGGAGTAAATTCTCCTGAAATGCCTTTCCAAGCATATTAAGCAGAGCAAAAATGATAGAAATAGTCAGAATGGATTTTCAAAGGGAGGATTATGCCTGACCAATCCAGTAACCTTCGATGATGATATGACTGGCAAGACGGATGAAGACCAGTAGTTCCTATTTATCTTGGTTTAAGCAATGCTTTCCACTCTTCCATCCATGACATTCTCATAGACAAACTGACAAGCATGAACTCGATAAGGACAGTGAGACGGATTTGAAAAGTGGCTGACCAACTGGGCTGAAGGGGTTGGGATCAGTGGCACAGCTGGATGCAAGTCTTTAATAGTGTATTCCAGGGGTTATACTGTGATGAATACTATTGAACACCTTCATGAATAACCTGGGCGATGAGGCAGTGCATACCCTCAAATAAGTACACAGATGACAAAAAACTGGGGAAAGTAGCTGTTGCACCAGATGGAAGATAATCTACAGGCTGGAGAAATGGACCAACAGGAACTTCATGAAGTTCATCATAGGGAAATACCAACTCCCGCCCTTGTGGAGTTATAACACCATGTGAAGTACAGACAGGGGGCTGACTGGAGGCAGCTTGGAGAAGAGGACCAGGAGGTCCTGTTTGCACCATAGTGATCATAACATAGTATTGGGCCCTCACAGTAAAGAAGGCCCTAGATGACCCTTCTTTGAGCAGCGATTTGGATTAGGTGACTTCCAGAAGTTCCCTCACTTTCCAGCTTTTCCATGACTGTGAGGATGGAAATGTTCTTTTGTCCAGGAGGGGAGCTTGCAGAGGACTTCCCAATATGCAAAGGTGAAGATGAGTGCTCACAGGGCAGCTGGAAATGGGCAAAACCACTGACATTTGAGACACTCTATTCTTAGGGTAGTCTGCAATACTGCCTACTGACGTGAATGCAGAGTGCTTGCAGTCTGGATCTTGCTCTCTGTCTTTCTCAGGGGAATACTTGCTTTCCCTTCTGCTTTTCCTTCTGCAGTCACACAGCAAAGTTGATGCACCTGATACTTTTACCATCTGCACAATAAAATCACTCAGATTTCTTTGATGGGAACTGTGTAGCCTTGTGCACATTAGAGATGTCTCAGATTTCCCAATGTCCTTTCACTGTGGTGGAGTTTAATATAACTTCCCAAAATAGCGTCCTTACTAAATTTCTAACTTCCTGCAAATGTGGTTTCCTTAATTCTTATAACCTTGTCCTGGTGTACTGCGAAAAACAAACACTTCTTGAATTATTTTAAGCTGAAAACATATTGGCTTCTAATGCTCTAATCAAATTAAACAGAAGATCAAGTTAAGCAGTGATCAAATCAGCTGGTCCTGTTATTTGTGTAGTCAGATTAAATTCTGAATATCTACCCAGGCAGGTATCCTCTAGCCATGCATGAGTACTTCTGTTAAAAGCTCTGAAAATTGCATTTGGTGCTGTCTCTTTTCATGATTTTATTGTGAGGAGTCATTTAGGATATAAAATAATTATTATCTCTACAGATGTTGGAATCAGGTAGTTACGGGAAAGCCTCATCTTTCTTTAAAAAAAAGTAAACAAGTAACCTTTCCAAAAACCCCCAGAGAGTGTTGACTTCTGCAGAATATGTATCTGGTCAGTGAAAAGAAGAAAAGAGAAAGGAAGAAAAGCCAAATTTTAGTATTTTTAATTTTGTGTTTTCAGAAAATTAACTTCATTATTTTGGAATCTTTGTTTTCTTACACAGCAAGCATTTGAGATTAACAAAGTTCAGTTCCAAGAAACCAGTAAATGAAAAAAATATGAAATGAGATATTGAGAAACCAATTAGGTCAGTTCTCTATGGATCTTTTCTTTTTACAAATCAAGATTGATTGCACTGAGATTGAATTGCAGGAGGCAAACTGAACAATGCTGCACATAGAGCACTGTGTGTCTTGTGCTTCCTGGCATGCTAGCATTACCTTTATGGACAAGTAAATTAAGCAGAGATTTTTCTTTTCCAGACATGATTTCTTATACACATCTAGTCTTCTATATATACCAGTATCCATGCTCTTTATTAAAATTGTTTGTCCTTATGGTACAGAAAAAATAAAAAGACCCAAATGACTATGTTTAATTATCAGGTGATTTCATGTATTTCAAGTTTTTTAATTTTCTGATGTAAAAAATCTCCTTATTAGATCAAGATTTTTTTATCCTTTGTTCAATGAGGGTATATTTGGTCTATGCCTCATTGTAACTCTATAAAAATACAAAATAATTTAATACTACTATGATACTAGTACACTAGTAGGGTAATACATATTATGTAGATACTATAAATTCTTTTAAATTATCTGTTTCTTAATTTTTGGCAGAATACATGTAATTTCAGTGTTTAAAAAAAAATCACCAGGGTCACATGAGAACTTGTACGTGCCAATAATCAAACTCAGGTAACTTCTCATTCCACAGGTGTTTATTTGCTCTTTCTTTTCAGACGTTCAGCATCTCATGGGCATTATTGGAGACCTTTTGCATGCTGGTAAAACTAAATCTTTAGACATATTACTGTAGCTGTTTGGAAAGCTGCAGGAAATATCTGTCTCAAGAACTCAGAAAGCTATCCTTTTAAAAAAAGGAAAAGAAGTGGTGCTGTTTCTAGCTTTAGAGCCTTTAGGCATTCCCTGTCTGCAGTCACTCTGTGCTTTGAATTTGTTCCTGTGTTAACCTCTCATTCTATAAACATCTCTTGTCTCAAAAGAGGAAAAGTAAAATTTTCATATAAATCCAGGAGCTCTGCTGTCAAAGGAGTCTTAGCCTTTACTTTGAAATTGGCCTATTGAAAAAAATCTCTTCTACAAGCACCTAAAGGAATTTTGACACAAGGAAGCAGCACACAGGTGAGATTAAATTCCTAATTGCAGTGACCTACACTTCACATTGGGTGTGGGCTGCTATTACTATCCCCCAGCAGTTCCCTCACCATAGACATCCCTTTTCATCTGGAACACTCTAGAACACCTAGGACATCTGCAAATATTACTCATGACCTAGAAAATCCTTATGCCTTACTGGAATGGCCTCTGAGGACCAGGGAGATATTGGATAGCATTTCAAGTGCCATTATCTGTCTTCGAACAGGCAGTAGAAAAAAGTCATTTGAATAGTATCACTGTGGGAAGTCCATTGAACATTTTGAACAGAACTCCTTCAGTTATGCTGGTAAAACAGATCTGCAGACCACAAGCAGGCAACAGCACTCATGCGATAAAAATTTAACTGTATAAGAATTTAGAGTTCATTGTTGCCTTTTGACAGACATGATATTGGTATGATTCACTCCTTAGAGCATTGACTAGATGGTAGAGGGGGTTCTTGCAAATTTTTCTATGGAAACCAGTTCTCATCTTCAGCTCTTTGATGATTGGAAACCTTGAGTGAATCAGTAACTTTTTGAACTTTATCATCAAAAGGAATTAAAGTGTATGTATGTTTAAATGTGTGCTTTTCTACAGTTATTTCACTCAAGAAACAAATAACATTTTTAAAATGAACATGATTTTTTTATCATGTTGTTGTGTCAAGCAAAAAAAGAAGACATTAATAAGAATATGTCTTGTTTGTTTTGAAACTGTGGTGTTGGGATTTTCTTTTCATGAGCCCATATGCAGATAAACATGTACAGGTCTATACACACATGACAGTTCTATGTGTACACATGGTAAAGAACTTGGATTGGGACATTTTTACATTTTATTGGTTTTTTTTTAAATTAAAGTGTGTTGCCAGCAAAATATTTCTGTCCATTTCCAATTAAAACTTTTAATTTTTAAATTAAGGAATATTTTCACTTTTTTCAGTTTGAATATTATCCTTCTGACATTGTGTTGGCTGATAGCAGCAGTGGGGTTGTGCAGAAAAAGTGATAGGTCCATCTGTTTAAATATATTTCTCTGAAAGTTTGGGGATTATTTTGATTTTGGCACTTAGTCCAAATGCAAGAATAGTAGTACCAATTAGACTTAGCTAATTAATCTCCATATATTTCGTTAGTCACAGATTATTTTGAATCTAAACAATCAGCCAGTCTGAGTTTAGTGGACCAGAGTGTTCCCTTTTTGGCCTGAGGAGCAGATGCAGAGCCTCAGATGTGTAGGGCACAGCAGTGAACAAACTCCAGGCTCCGAATGCCAGTGGTCCCAGAGCTGAGCTGAAGAACACCAGGTGAGGTGGTCTGTCTGTAAGGGGCATGCCGTTGAAATGTGCTTATTATGGACAATCACCCAAGAGGGGGGACTAAGAAAAAGAGAGCCTTAATCCCATTGATAAAGTGTCATCAAATCCCATTCTCTCAAGGATTTAAGGAGATAATCCCAGGCAACCCTATTGAGGAATTTTTCACCACCTAGAGATAATGCTACAAGAAACTCCTTCCAGCACTGTGGTATTTCAGTCGTGTGTCATCTTAGCTGCTTGCCTGCTCAAATTTATGGAAAGCTGTTTGTAAAAAGCACAACATTCCCTCACCCACTGAATATATAATAGATGCAAAAATACATTTGAGGTTATATATACTAGAAGACTAAACTGTTCAATTTGACACATTTAGCTTGTTGGCAATGTGCTTTGTTTAAATTAAAAAATAACACTTTGCTAAAGATGATGAAGTAGAATGGTGCATTGAAAGAAAGTATTAATCATTATTAGTGTAGTGATTTGCTCTTTATTAACATTGTTGCATCAGTAGCCTCAGGTCCAAATCCAGATCACTGCCCCATTAGGGTAGACCAATGCATATTAAATTACTAGAGAATTAAAATACACAACATTTCCTATACACCAACACCTAAGAGGACTGTTCCCTTCTCCAGAGAAGCTGAGTACTTTTTGTGTTCAGATGGAAAGGACCCTGGTGAATGACTGGGATTCATTTTGTTTGTACAGTGTGGAAGACCCAGGTGCCATTAACAAGTTCAGAGCATTCTCGGTGCTGCCACTTTGGGGTTTTGGTGTCACAGGTGGAAGAAATGGGTGACCATGTGCTGCCTGTACATGGTCATCTGGGCACCAACACAGCCACCTGTGTGTGTGTGTGTGTGTGTGTGTGTGTGTGTGTGTGTGTGTGTGCTTCTGTGCTCAAGGGGACAATGCCACTGGGGATGGCAGGAACATTTTGTACAGGGTGTCAGAGAAGAGCCAGCTTTGGCGTGTTCATAAGTGCAAACTGCAACAGAAGATGGTAAATAACATATTTTGTTGTGTGTTAGGGTTTTATTGTCTTCATGCCTGTATATCACATTAATTATTCATAAACATTGGCTACCCCCTGCTATATTTTGCAGGAAATCCACAGGTAATTATCAGGTTTTGTATGCCCTTTTGGTGGTTATAAATTAGTTTAAATCCTGCTGATTCAGTAATTTTACTCCTCGAAGGGTCTCAGAGTTACATCTGAGGTTTATTAACTAACCTCTCTTCACTTCATTTACTATATATAAGTACTTTTCAAAGGCTTTTACAAAAGATTTGTCCTAACTCTGCTAATGCAGCTGTATGGGTCACCTGCACAGCTGCAGCGGGAAATTAGCATTATTTGTGAGGAATGGACATGTTCCTGGGTGGTGTTTCCTGAGAGTGCTGCAGGTTCTGGGAAGAGCAGGAAGCCTTAAGGCTGCAAAACCATAAAGGCTTCCAATTAATAACAAAGAAAAACAAACAAACAGACAAACAAAAACTCAACAAAACCCCCCAACCAACAAAACAAAAAAACAAAACAAACCAAATTTAAAAAAAAAAAAGTGCCAAACCAAATAAAAAGAATGGCCTAAGAGATCTACATTTGAAAAGCAGGATTTTTTCCACATATTTCACATGAATCTGTATCCAAGGCTCTATATGAAGTTAGGTAGGAAATTCTGGCAGAGTTTTCCTGTGAGATTTCCATGCTCTGATTCTGCTTGAGAGATAAATAACAGCAGCAGATTTTATTCTCTCACAGGAAAATGAGGTGTTTCCATCTCAGCATGAAACGAGAATCCTGCAGGTTAGACAAATACTGCAATTCTGGGAAAAAATAAAACTCAACTTTTATTACCCCAAAACCTCTGGGAAAAAAGCAAAAACTATTCTTTTCCCTAAAATGTTGCTTAAGTGGGAAGCGTAGGAGAGTTTCTCTAATGTCTCAGAAAATGCAGTATTTATCTCCTTTAAATGAAAACATGAATAGTATTCCTTGTTCTATAGATTAGTGATCAGACTTCTACCCTGGGATTTTGCTCTTCTTCCTTGAAAAACAAACAAACTAAAAATTCAAGGGAAAGATGCCTAATGTCTGTCTCTCTCTTTTTCTAGTTTATATTACAATTTTACCTTTTTGAGTGAAAATGTACAAATGGCTTCACTTTTCTCTTTCTCAGTTTTTGTAAACATCTCACAGGTGAAGTCATCTGTAAAAAAACATGATTCTGATTGAAGTGCAAAGGGCAAAATTGTAAGAGGCTGAATACTTCACTGCTGCAGAGCTATTTTTCCCAGATGTGCTTGGGACACAGAGAGAGACAAGGTAAGGGATCTATAAGGCAATGTATCCAAGTGTCTGTGAAAGGCTTGTCCATAAGAAAACAATAAATTTGTATGTTTTAAGTTTGTTGAAGCTCAGAATTTCTTTTCCACAGCGAGACTTCATGTATTTAGAATAATATGTGAAAACAAAGGACAAAACTCATAGAGTTATTGGGTGGGGTAAAAGTTAGACAGAGTTGAATCAATGTCAGTGTCAGAATGTCATCTCATAAATCAAAGAAGTCTATGCTGGTTTGGGAATAATGTGGTCTGTGTGAGATAATGAAATGTGATTTCAAATAGAGAAGATTTCAAAATGACATCTGAAAAAACCTAAACATTATATTCCAAAATTGCCCAAGTGTTCTATTGCCTCAGCTATGTTTTCAGACCCAATTTTGTTGAAGTTGACATTCTATTTTAGAAACATTATTGTTGATGAAATGTCATTTTTGAATGACAAATGCTTGGAAACCTTTAAATTGGTTTTATTTGGACTGTATTTTATTTAACAACTGGTCTTTGATCCCTGAGGTCTCGAGGATCAATGGAAACTAGAAGACACCTTGCCAACAGCTTACACCAAGTACTTACAATCTTAAATGTTGCTACAGCACCCTTCATTTTCCATGCAAACTGTTGTCCTGGCCATGCCTTCTTCACCCTCATAACTCATACATAATTTGTAGACTGGAGAAAGCAACTTTGCATCTCAAGTGTGAATTTCTGACATCCAGAGATGTGTATCAACTTCATACTTGTAGAGATTCTTACAGCTTGTTGAAACTTGATAAATCAAAGCCTTCTGATGTTGAATGCAGCCCAGTATCATTCTTTGGCAACACTTTGGAAGGTTAATTCTTCAGAAATTGTATCATCTCAGTTTCTGATGAGATCAAATGAATGTTTAAAGTAGTGCATATTGATGTATTATATTATTTCAAAAAGTAATAGAATTTGGTCTGCAGAAGGGATATGAGGCGTTCAATTAAAAAAGTCGCTGTGCCCTGCACAGTGACTGGCTTGCAAATTTCGGTGGACTGGGCCCATTGCTCCAGACTGAATGGGTTTGTGGGGTTTTTGATTTGCTTTTATGTTGTTTATTGAATTGCCTTTGTCTTGATTCACGAGTTTGATTCTGTTTTTCCTGTTCTCCTCCCCAGTCCTGCTGGGGAGTTGAGTGAATGGAGGGAGGTCTGTGGGGTGCTGAACTGCTATCTGGGGTCAGTGCACAACAACTAAATATTCTCTTTCATTTTCAAGTGCCAAAATTTTCTCCTACACACATCAGTGTTGCAAATTAAGCAACAAATTAATATAGTCTTTTTTATTTTCCTTCTTATTAAAAAAACCCAAATAAAGCAGTTGAGTTTCTGTGGGAATTTTGTGAAGAGTAAGAAAATGCTTTGTTTCAGAGGACAGCCTTTGCCTTTTCAGTTATTATACTGCATCCCAGGACGGGACCGTGGTGTGCTCTCCTGAGGTTGTGTTCAGGTGGGTAACCACCTGTAGGGGCACAGGGATGGGAGCCCCTCTGACAGTGGCTCAATTTGTGCTGGCATGGCTGAATTGTGTCTGAGGTTCTGCAGCATGACGCCAGCCTGGGCTGCCAGCTGTTAACTAGCAGGACATCCCAGCAGAGCTCTGTGACACAGCTGCAACCTCACAACTGCATCTTCCCTTTTCATGCCAGAAAGTCTGCTCACTGTGTTCACTATAACTTGAAGTGAATACACTCAGAGCTCAATCTTCTGGAAAAAAAAAAAAAAAAGATTGGCTTGTTCTTAAGAGCACCTTATACCTGTCATGAAAAAATGTAACCACAGATCAGCATAATTTTATGGAAAATTAGCCATGAAGTAAATTAACAATTGAGTGCTACTAAATGTTTTATTGCATATTGTATCATGTCTTATAACATGTGCTTAGATTCTTTCTGTGAACAGACCCTGCTTATAAAACAAAAAAATATCTTTATGAGTTTGAGTATTGCAGATAAAAGTAAGCTGTCATGATGAAACTGAATCAGAAAAAAAAAGAATAAATCCTTCCTATGATTTTATCTCTTGCAATTTATGCTTTTCTTCTAAAATTCTAGGACAAAGTACGTTACCAGTAATGGGGATCCTGCTCTCCCATTTTCTTACTTTTTACTCATTCATAAAATTAAATCACAAGACAGAAAATTGTTTCCCAAGTTTCAGTCAACACTATTGATGATGATTGAATTCAACAGGTAGACACAGCCTTCATTTTATGTGTTTTAAACATAGCTCATAAAAGTAATATGCTAATGTCATGTTCATCATATAGAGAGAGAGCTGAGGCACATAGAATCAGGGCTTTCAAAAGCATATGTTACAGCGTTTAATTATTTCCTTTTGTTTCCTTGCAGAACTCCTTGTGGGGACATTAAAATCCACGGTTTCAAACAGTTTCATGGAAATTCTTGGCTAGATAGAGAAGCAAAAGCTTAATAGAACTCCAGCAGATTATGATATTAAAAGCATCCTTCTCCAGATACAAATTTATTTTCATTAGTTTGTAACTACTTGTCTTTGAGCCAAGTCTTCCTTTCTGTTCTCAAACAGCATCAAACTCTTCTCAGAAAACAAAAGTCAGTGGGTGGATTGTTGCTGCTACAGACAGCTGCGGAAATTTTAGGTTTAACCTTTTAAGATGTGTGTGGTCAAACAACACAATTTCCATCAAAGTTTTTACATTTTGTCTTACCTCTCAGGATGCTGAAGTCTAACCCAGCAGCATTAGTAGGCAATTCAACAGGTGTAAATTCAGCCCTGACATGTGGGCTGTGTACCTGAGAGGCTCCCTTGCTGGCTGTTGGTCTGCTCCATATATAAACACCTAAGGGGAGAGTTCACCTTTCCTGCATACCCAGAGGACAGTGGACCCTTCGTGACACCATGGGGAGCATGGGTGCAGGACTGGGGCAGGCCCTAGAGGGGAAAACTTCAGGGACACCTACAGGGTGTGACTGCGCCTTAAGTTTTCCCCAAATTCTGCACTTAAACTGACAAGAAGTGAAATAGCAGACTATTCTTGGTAATAAATAATGGTTTTCCTTTTTCTCCTTTCTTCTCTGCTACTGTGCAATTTAAGTAATGAGTCTAGTTCAAGTAGGGCTTTCAATGCTTTCAGTGCTTTGGGAGGAGATGTATTTCCTTAATTACTGAAACAAACACTTAAGAAAAAAAGAGCAGGTGACCATTACGAGGTATTCTGTTCATGATTTTCAGAAACACACAGTATTGTATGGATTATGGTTACATTTCATATGCTGAGACATATTGACAAATGAGCCTTAATTTGACAACCATGTAAAGGAACAGAATGATGTTTCTTGGTTACCTACAGAAAAAGGATACAGGTAATAAAACTATTAGGTGTTTGTTTATTTGCCATCTGACAAGCATTTGAATTTTACTTCAGGGGTGTAGGTGATATTTCAGATAGATAGAATTTATGTTTCCTAGAAAATATGTTGAATCCATGTATTCATATTCTTTCATTTATTTCTTGATAGGTTTGTATTTCTATTATATTGACAAACACTTTTTGAGAAGTGATATTAGGATATTATGAATTGCATTGCATTATATACACAAAAATTGCACATCCTCAGGAAAAATGGTAGACAAGAAGCCTTGTAAGAGAAGCAGCCCTCCACCCCATTTTTTTCACAGAGCATGATGTCATCAATCTGCTTGTGGGAGGAGGTGACTGTGGATGCTCAGCTCCTGTCTGGGAAGGGCAATGCAACACAAAATTACCAATTATAAAGATAATTTTACATGCATGAACATTTGCACTTTACTGAAAACAGCAGGTATTTAAAAGCATGTTTCTTATTTTAGTATCTGTGTTGGGAAAATAAATCAGTTACCTAAAAAGAAATATTAAATTTTACTGAACAGGCCTCATTTTATTATCATTTAGCAAAACAGAAAACCATGTTTCTTATCCTTCATAGGGACTGAGTCCACCATCAGTGGATAAGGCTCCCTTACCACAGCAAGAACCTGGTGCTTCCATACTGCAGTGCTCTTGTGCTTTGCTCCTTTATAGAAAAATGCAGTTTAGTTTTCAACAGACTTGTGAAAAACAGCTGTACCCACATTAGGCACTTTTAGATATGTGTAGTGGGTGTGACTACAGTGAACTGATCCCTTTGGGTTTGTTTTATAGCCAGACACTGAGGGCTGGGTTGAAGGGAATATGACAATAATGACAACAATGACAGCAACAAAATTTAGGTTCTCGTTCTTGTGTAGATGTTCAGAATTAACCAAAGGAACAGCATTGCTTAATTCTATCAGCTGCTGGAGGAGCATAAAGTGACTCAGATGAAGACTAAAATTAGGCTTAATGAATCCAATCCTAATTTTTACAGGGAATTGGCATTTGGGGAACGCACAGATTTTTTCATTTTAATTAAAATACCATAATTAGGTTCTTGAAAACCATTTGCATTCCACAAAACGTTTTTGAATGTGCCTCCTCCTTCCTATTTTGAGACTAAAAAAGTCTTGAATTTTTGTCTTTTAAAAGTTGGAATTCTCTTAGTACTGTTAATTATGGTTTCATTTTTGTGCAACATCTCCCTACAGATAATTTTTTTGAGGACACATCCAGACTATGGTGTTTCCTGGGGATGCCCACTTAAGCTGGGGTGAGGCTCCAGCGTAGCTGACTGGAGCAGAGAATACTGAATCTCTGCACTCTGCGCAAGGGGCCAGTGAGGACTATTCACCACCCCCACACAGAAGAGAAAAAATGAAAAATTAAAGTCTCTGATGCTTAAGTGAACTGAACTGTAACATTTAAAGGGTGTTCAGTAATATCTTAAATTTTTCATTACAAAAGAAATAAACAATCTTAAAATTGTAGTAGTATGTAAAGTGGATTTCTCGCATTTATTTGAGAAATAAGAGTTCATGAGTTTCTGTTTTAATTAGAATGAGTCATAGATTTTGCATTTTCTTCTGTGACAGATTTTTCACTCTATTCATAGACTATATTATTTTTTTAATCCCAGTTAGATAAGAAACAGCATCTCATCATGTCATGAGTGATCTAGAATTATATTTGAAAATAAAGTTCTTTAATTATAATTGTGATCTGAGAATTAATTTTAAATTGTATTTTACAATTTTTTTTTTGATACAGGAAAATAATTTTCTCCCCCTGAACTTGCAAATTATTTGACTTTGTCAGAGGAACACAGTTTTTCAATAGTTTCTGTGCATCACAAAGACAATAACGCTCTTGTCAATGCATTTCCTGGGTATCACTCTTGTTTTGGGAAATAATTTGTTTTGTAACAGTCTTTATAATATTAAACTTAAGCTTACTCCTCATGTTTAGAACACTTTCCAGAACCTCAGTGCTCAAGTAAATAAAAGCAATTTCCCATTTCCCATCCTAACTTTACTTCTGGATTGTTCAGTTTTTCTATCGGTGAGGGATTTAGGGTTTTCACCCTTGTATCTGGAAATCAGTGTGCATTTATGGACTACTCTGAAAGAGACTAGAAGAAGCTTTAGAGAAAAGAGGAAGTCTGTTTACATTCCATGTTCAGAATAGCACCCATGTGATTTTCCTCAGTATATCAAAGACTCCTAAAGAAATGCTAGATGTCTACAAACTGGAAAAGGTTTGAAAGTATTGGATCAATTAAAAAGTACTTCTGATTCTCTAGAACCTGCTCCACAGGTATGTTTCTCTGCAATATTTATGTACCCTTAGGGAATTAATGTGTTTTAACACTTTTTTTCTTGTCTCATAAAGCAGTAAATCCAAATCCCTGATCTGCTTATTTATGGGCCTTTGTTTTTTGTCTTTGTTTGGTTGGTTGGCTTTTGTTTGTTGTTGTTTGTTTGTTTGTTTGTTTTTTGTTTGTTTGTTTTGGGTTGGTTTGCTTTTTGTTGCTGTTTTGTTTGCATTTTTGTTTGTTTGTTTGCTGGTTGGTTTTGGTTTGGTTTTGGTGGTTTTTTAAAATTTTTTTGTGTGGGTTTTTTGTTTGTTTGCTTGCTTGTGTTTTTTTGTCTGTTTTTGTTTGTTTGTTTGTTTGTTTTTACTATTGGTCTAATTTAATGTTTCTGGAACCTTAGAGTGTGTCTCTTCTGATGAATAAAAGACAGTCAAGAAGTAGCCCCTGGACACAATGCAAGGTAGAACTGTTTGGTTCATGTCTATGCTATGCCAGGGACAGCTCCTCTCTGGCAGGCTGGCTACATCTACAGGCATACAGTAGCCCTTGGCATCTTCAGACTCAGCCAGTGCCCCTAAAACATAAAACGCAAAATTATTAGAATATATAGCAGTAGTGCTGGGGAGAATAATTTCAAAGTGCCTAAACTAATGTAAGGATTATATTGCAATCTGATATGGAAAAGTTTTTATAGCTGGAAAATGAATCTACAGCTTCCATGCACTGGCATATGGCACATTGTGAGCAATCAAAGGTATGAAAATGTTTTGGATAATATTTTAAGACTAAAGAGAATTGTATCAGACAGACCTTATGCGGTTGTATATACATTGCCTTATGGAGAGAGGATCTCTGTGGCATTGTTCCCTGAACTGGAATGAAAATAACTTGTGGAAAACATGCTGGAGTGCTTCAGGAAAGGTCTGGAGAGTGAGCTGACAGCTAAGCAGTGTGGAGAACCAAGTCTGACTTGTTTACAACTTGTTTTTGACTACTCTGTTACAGCAGGCAATGTAGATGCATACTGAGTATTTCAGATGAAATCTTGTCTGTGATTGGTGAGTCATTTCTAGTATAGTTTGAAAAAAATAAAAAAGATGTTACTGGTATAGTCAGGAATTTGTCTTTATGTTGGCTTTGTCATGATGGTGGCTCACCATTATCCTCCAATTGACTAAAAATTTAGGATTCCTTTCTATGTCTGTCTCTCTCAAATTCCAGAGAAATTAGGATTATCCTCATATGTAAAAGCATCTTAGTCACAGTGACATTCTAGCACTACTGATACTCACACAGTTAGTTCTAGGGCGTGTATTGTGTTTTTTGCTCCTTGAATGGATTTAGGATATGGGGACTTACAAAGATTCCCTGGGGCTTTCGTAGCTTCACTGAATCATATCTGTGGATTTTTGCTGAGATAAAGCTAATGCTGGAACACTTCCCATAGTGGTCAGATTTGCAAAGAACCCATCAAAGGTCACCAAGCAAATGCTGACAGGTTTTTACCAGGAATAAAAAAGTATTGTGTGTTTACAGCACTGAGCAGGGCATGTTTAATACGAATATTAGGATGTTAAGACAAAAAAAGAGAAAAAATACACCATTTCAGCAGACACCAGAACTACTGCAGCTGTTTAGGGGTGATACACAGGGCAAGCTGCATTTAATTGCTGAAGTAGATTAAATGTAACACTGTACCAGTAAATTTTGCAAAGTTCAACTTATGAACTTCCACTTTATGGCCAAAAGGTGTTTTATTCTTCTTGTAAAACAGGCCTAGTTATAACTAGACATACTCTTCAAACGGTATTTACAGTCAATGGAAGGGTCCCCCAGAAAATTATTAATTCCCTTGGGATTTTATATCTCAGTCTGGAGGTGCCTGTCTCTCACAACTAATTGTAGAAATAACCTACATTATCTAGCCTCCAGACCCGTCTAAATCAAGATAATTCAAGACATAAGTGCATGAACTGCATATACCTTAAATGAAACCTCCCATATTGCTTGAGCTCTGCTGCGTTTTCCCTCAGCAGATATTCAGGCTGGTTTCAGTTACCCATGAGGGCAAGGACTTCCAGTTGTCTGACGAAAGCCAGGCTCTATTAGGCCCCTTTTTATCTAGCAAGTCTTTCTTCAAAAAAGTACTATTGAATATAAGTCATTTCTTTTTTAATACCAGAACCAAATTTGAACTAAATGTTATTAAGGAATTAATTAAGACAGTTGTCAGTCTGAAATTATTCTTTCAAAACTGGGGAAAGATCCTATACATTCTGTTAGGCGATTATTTACCACAGCTTCACATTAGCATATAATAGTGGTTCTTTTGCTGGGGGTTGTTAAAAGCAGTAACAGCCATATGTGCTTACATTAAAATAAAAAAAAAAGTGCTGTGCTTCTTTTGTTTTTGAATTCATTCCTAAGTGCATCATTAGCATTCAGAAAGAATTATAACAAGATAATGGCTGGAAAATAACCTTTATAATGATCACTGTTAAATTTTAAAAAATGATACATAGGCAATAAAGACTTTAAAGAGCCCCTTCATTGTACAACTTGGTGAATGTGTATGAACATATAGGCCTCTTTAGGGAAGATCTTAGCAATGTGTGCTTCACCTGACAAGGAACAGAGCTCATTACTGCTAGAGTAATCAATAACCCCTGCTAATGTGTTCAGTTGGCGACATAGACCAGATCAATAAAACCTGCCACAAACTTTTGTTTTAGGAAATGAAACCTTTTAGTTCTTAATTAAGGGAGAGACCTCACATCCTTAATGATGTTTGTGATGACTGTTGCCACAGAGGACAAGAGCAACTGCATCTGAGGTTTGCTCTAAAAGACTTTGACAAAGCAGTAAGAGAGTTGAGCCAAAACTAATCTAAATTTATTTAATTTATTTTAATGCAGCAAAACTCAGGAAAAAATGCTCAAGAATAAGTATTCTGATGAATTGCTGTGGTTATCAGAGGAAATACCACTTCCATTACTATAATGTGTGTCTGCAATCTGGTAACAGAAGATACAGAATCAAACCATGCTGAAGTGCTTTATGCGCTATTGATTGTGGGTCTTTAGACATGGCCACTGTAAAATGTAAGTTTTTTACCTCATCTCTGTTAATATTATTCTTCTGTCTTCTGTATGTTGGTGCATTTCCTACAAGGCAGTTAAGCTAAGGGAAAGCTCATGTGGAGTGGAGAGCAGGAGCAAGCTAACAATAATGACTGCACTGAAAATGGCTCAGCTATTTACAGCTAATAAAAGGATAAACATATGAGAGGGAATGGATTACTTTAAATGTTTAATCAAAAAATCCTATTTACATAATATATGAAAGATGTGAGTAGGCCCATACATATGCATCTTGGTGATGGTGTTATTGTCTTTTTCAATGCTGGGATGTTGGAAAACAGCTCACATCAAAGGAGTTAACACTTTCATTTCCAGCATAGTTTCTGTGATCAGATTGGCTGCAATGAAGTCTTAAAAGTTCAAACAGGTTTAAAAACAGCATATCTAAGGGCTCATATTTGCAATGCATTAAACCTTCACAGAAATTAGCTATAAATTCAACTGTCTAAGAAGGTGTGGTGATATGGAAGGGAATGAAAATGGAAGAAATAGAAGGGAGAATTTCTAAGCATTTGTACAGTAACCTAACCATGCCAAAGCTTACAATGTCACTAATCCTGCAAATGCAAATCTATATGCCTAATTTTACTCACATGAATGATTACTTGCAGGAGGACCAAGCCCAAAGATCATCATTATTAACTGAGAAGTACAAGAATCTAAAAGCATTATGATTGACACCCCTTTCATTTACACAGTGCAAGACACACACTAAATGTGCTGTAAGCAGTAGTATTACAGCAGTTGAAAACTGAGAAGTTGAATTTAGGCTAAGTATACATACAGGAACAGTGTGATGTGGAGGAGATCAAGAAGTAAAGATATTACATTTCATGCACTTGCTCAAAGTAGTTTTTATTTTAAATGTGTGTCGCAGTGGCTTGGGAACAACACTTCACAATGAATGCAAAATCTGGCCTGAGTAAGGCCTATGCTTTCAACAAGAAGAGTTTGGGGTTATTTTGGTATTATTTTTGATGGACTTTGGTGTATGTGGGTTTGGGTTTGGTTTTTTTTGGGGTTTGATTGTGGATTTTTTGGGGTGGTTGAGGTTTTGGATTTTGTTTGGTTTGGGTGGGTTTTTTTGTTTAGGATTTTTTTGTTGTTGTTTTGTTTTGTTTTTTATCCCTAGCTGAAACCAGGACCGTGGGGTTTTTTTGTTTTATTTGTTATTTTCTTTTCTTAACTTGTCATTCTTTTTAAGCTTAAACAAATTATGAAGCAAAGAACCGCAATTTAAATTTTATGATTCCATAGGTTGCAAGTGCTTGTTCTGGAGAAGAAGCCATTCTCTTGGGAAAAGACCTACCTGTTCTCATTACGAGATGAAGTACAGTGGACAGTTTCATAGCATTTCTTCCCTATCTCTAGCCAGCTTCAAATGCAAACATCTAAAGTTGATTCAATAGTTTAAATACAAGGATTGGCTGCTTTTAATTTTCCTTACCATATCTTAGACATCAGAATACAGTTTGTATCTGACAGAAGACCCAATGTAAATATCTTGCCTTTCTGGCTGAATACCACATGGCATGTCTACACTAGATGTTTTT
This sequence comes from Grantiella picta, assembly GCA_013397955.1. Lineage (NCBI taxonomy): Eukaryota > Metazoa > Chordata > Aves > Passeriformes > Meliphagidae > Grantiella > Grantiella picta. Next base: position 1,328,388 of record VZRM01008322.1, read on the forward strand.
GTATAGGCAAATGAGCTGCCTCCCAAGCCAAAACTAACTTCCTTGACAGGCAGCAGATGAAGGGAGGTGAAATGAGCTTACAGAGACACCTCTTGGAGATGCCCACATTGGGGTTGAGATGAAACATGGGAGGAAAGAGGTGCTCTCTTTCTGACGGCAAAAGAAGTTGCTTCCTGATTTGCCTAGGTCACATATTTCATTCTTTAAAACATGAGTTCTACCTTCTATGAAAGTAATAGCACCTCTGTATGCTTTAATAATATATTCTGTCTGAAGCTACTGAGGGCTTTGCTGCTAACTTGAATGACAGCAAGGCTGGTCATTTTATTCTTATGAATTAAAGTACTACAATACAATAATTATTCTCCCACACTTTCTATTTTTGAACAAGGTATTTCAAGTCTCAGATTTCTCATGCCTCCAAGTACCTTTAGATGCTCATATAGTACACCATGGACCTATAGAAAACAGCCTATTTTAGAAGATTAAGCTGTATAAAATACAAGCTAACTTTCTGAGAAAATAAAGAGGGGAAAATAGCTCTAAGAGGCTCTATTTCAACCGGATGAGGAAGTTAGTAAAGAAATATGATCAAAGCCATGTAATATATGCCTGCCAGAAATAGTAGGTCTATATTGAAATTCCACTTTTAACTTTGGTTGTTTGAAGATTTGCATATATCCATAACCGTTGAACATTTTTCTTTCTACTGATTCCATGAAACAACATGTAACTCAATGGAATGTGTTAAAAAAGTCAAGGAGAGGGAAGAGAGGATGCCAGGGAGACTTTCAGGATTAACATGCAGTGCTGAATATTTAATTAACCAGGGATAACAACAGGTAATTATGAAATCAAGCAAAGTTCTATTATGCATCATTTTATAATTCATGCGGGTGTGTCATAAAATTACAAGCATTTGTACTTTTAAAAAACTAACCATGTGTTTAATGCAAATGCAATCACGCTAATGTGATTCACATTTTTTAAAGTGCATATTGAGAGAGTGGGTAATAATGAGAGGCTTTGTAAACAAAATCACTGGGAGATACTAATAACGTAGCACTACTAAAGTGTGTTATTTATTGCAAAATTTGGAGGAGATAAAAAAATGACCTGTAATCAGCTCTCCATTTCCTGTTTTTAATTCTTAGACATTTTAGAGTTGCCCTTTTCTTCTATTGATCCTTTATTTGTCTGCACTTCTGGCCTTGGTTCTGTAAGTCTGGGAGAAGGAGTGAGTGATCAGAATGGATGAGAACATATTGATACCATTTCACTCTACTTCAGCTGGTTAAATGGAAGGAGATAATTTCTTCCTATGAACTGCCTCTGCAGAAGCTCTGATGACTCCAAGGGGAACTTAGCCTATGTGGATAAAGTTATATGACAGAGTTATATATAAAGTTATAATACATAGAAAACGAAAAATGATTTGTTGTCTAAGGTTCATCATTACATCAATGTCTAAACCCAGCTTGTCAGTGGCTTCTAGTAAACCACAAAATTTCCAAGATATTCACATAGGATGGAAAATTTGATCTGGTGCTTGGCAGCTGGAAGGCAGGGGGAATACTCCAGACCTTTTTGAAATAGTAGAAAACATCCATGTTTAGACAACTGAATCCCACCATGGATATCTACGTTCAGGTGAAGTGAATAGCTTTCCACTGCCCACTAGTGCTATTGAATAGAATTAGATTAATTTTGATGTCTGGTGCACTCATTGACCTAAATGTTGATGTTTTAATCTCAAATGGGATCCTAACATCAGTGCCTAAAATCAACAGATATGACTGTAAAGAGACCAGCAGCCTGATCGTCCACGTCAGGCAGAGTAGTGCCAGCAAGACCAGCAAGGTGACTTTTCCCCATGCACAACCCTGGTGAGACACACCTGGAGTGCTGTGCCCAGTGCTGGGCTGCCAATTACAAGAGAAACATGAACTTTCTGGAGCAAGTTCAATGAAGAGCCACAAAGCTGATGAAGGCCTTGTAGCATCTGTCATATGAGAAGAGGCTGATAGAGCTGGGACTGTTCAGACTGCAGAAGAGAAGGCTGAGAGGGATTCAGTCAATGTATATAAATTCCTGAAGAGGGAGTAAAGAAGAGGAATCCAGAGTCCTCAGTGGTGCCCAACGAGCTGATTACCCAGAAGAGCTGAGGTATCTCCTTTCTAGGAGATGTATAAAACCTGACTGACATGGCCCTGGGCAGCCTGCTCTAGGTGACCCTGCTCTGAGCAGAGCATTGGAACTGTGACTCTGGAGCTGCCTTTTCACATCAATTGTTCTGTGGTTCTGTTCTGCTCTGATGGTATGTGCAAGGAAGGAAGAGCTTTTGAAGGAAAATCTGCTTAGAAATGCCTCAGCCAGGGAGGAGGGGTTCCTGGTACCTGCATATATATCTGTATAAGTAAATGCAACCATAAGAACAACTAAATTGAAGTTCCTGGATTTGTACTCACATTCATTCAATATCCAGAAGAACCTACAGTGCGGACCCAGAAGAGTCTAATATGATAGCCCATAATGTAACCTTAAAAGCAAAGTGTCACTGCACACCCTTTCCTCTCTCCAATGTACCGTCTTGTTAGAAATGTGTTTTATTGCCTCATAAATGTCTCTTGGTGGGAACATGGACTTTAACTAAAGGTTTTATACAGATTTCTAGGTCTCTACTCATAAGCAAAATATATCCAGAATTTTTTTTTTTGAGTCTTCTTAACTATTTACACTCAAAATGTTACCAGGGAATTGTTCATGCCAGGGTTCTCCACAAAAGTAGCAGAATTACAAAATCACAGAATGGGTCAGGTTGGAAGGGACCACAGTGGGTTCATCTGGTCCAACCTCCTTGCTCGAGCAGAGTCATCTTAGAGCACATGGCACAGTATTGCATCCAGATAGTTCTTGAGTATTTCCAGTGAGGGACACTCCACAGCCTCTTTGGGCAACCTGTTCCAGTGCATGGTTACCCTCACAATAAAGTTCTTCCTTCTGTTCAGGTGGCACTTCTTGTGCATCATTTTCTACTCATTGTCTCTTGTCCTGTTGCTTGGCTCCACCAAGAAGAGCCTGGCTCCATCATCTTGGCACCCTCCCTTCAGATACTCATAGACATTCATGAGGTCCCCTCTCAGTCATCTCTTCTCAAGGCTGAACAGTAGAGATGTGACTGTAGTGGATTTGCTTCTTTATACTGTCCATAATCTTTATAATCCTTCAACATTATCTCAGTGCTAATGCTCTCAAACACTTTCCCAAGTGCTCACAAAGACATAAGAATGTTGTATTTAGTCAGATCAAGAATCCTTTCAATTCAGCAGTCTGTGTTCAACAGCAATAGAAAACTGCTGAAAGTGCAGATAAAGCTTATAAGGTACTTTCTTTTAATAGTACCTCATTATATCATTCATGCCCCTATTATTACTCACTAGTCCATTATTTAGAGAAAACATGTTATAAATAAGTTGTTAGTATTTTACAAACAAAGGATAATTTCTCTTAATACCTGCTAGGGGAAGATTTTGGTTTTCTAAATTTTTGCTTAAATGCTTTCAATGTGTTGTTCTTGCAGCAACCAAAACACACATCAATGATTCAGCTACACATAAATTGTCACTTCTTTGTGATGAGCTTAGTTTCCGAAAACTTTTCTTTAGAGAAGAATATGTGGAGCAGGTAGTAAAATTTAAATTGACAACGTGGCTCCTCTCATTCAAAGACTCTCTACAGACTCCACCTAAATACTTTGGCTTCAATCCCATTTTCTTTAAAATGCTGTTGTAAATAACTGAATGACAGGGAAAGAAAGCTAATTTTATTGCTGCATCTCCAACTACAATTTCAATCAAAAAAATTTAAATTATATTTGCAAGCTGAAACCTTGTTTTCAAACTCAAGACATTTTGTGGAGTAATTGATATTTTTTCCTCTACACTATTGTAGTCAAAACTCTAGAGCATGATCTTCCAGTATTAGTCTTAGAAAGCTTTTTTTAAAAAATTTTATAGATGGCTCATAAACTTTGAAAAATGGATCTTATAATGAAAATGCTGACATGACATTAACCATAGCAGCAAGAACAACACCACAGTAATTTATTTACATGTTGCTTTTCAATTTCTTTGCATGCTATTGTTATCATTTTTATGGCAAGTATTATTTTTCAACAAGTTTCTGATTTGCAGTTTTATACTGCAATCTTTACTCTTGGCTGGGGTTTTTTTACAAATTAATTAAACTCTTAAAGAAAATTGCTTAGACCTAGAAAACTGACACAATTTATTACTGTTTCCAAAGGAAAAACTTAATGTTTTCACTACAGTATGGGCTCAGCCCTATTGTAGTTGTCTCTATAGTAATAAATATAATAATATAAATAATAATGTAATAATTCTTTAAAATCATCAACAGACATCTGTTCAAGTCAGGAAAGATTGCTGGCCTAATTATTTTCTCAATTCCAAAGATTTAATATTGGTACAACTCCAATTTCTGTGAATTTATTACCTATTGTACCACCTAGAAGAGCTAAACTTATCTCTTTTTTAATGGAATTAACTAAAATCTGAAGGAATGTATATAATCCACTGAATTTAAGCTCAATATTTATGGGCAAGGAGAAGACAAGGACTTAATTCAAAAGAGAGTTATGGGAAGAATAACGACACTCTCTTAGTTGTCAGTAAACTATCAAAGCACAGGTACAAGGAGATACTTCAAGTCTTAATTCATAGTCAAAATGACTTAGCTGTCATCACAGAAACTGTGGGATATGCTGCGCATCTGACACAGACACAGAAGAAGACAATGTGTTCAGGGAGACAAGCATGGAAAAATGCGGGAAATGTGTTTTATATTAAAGGTGTAAATACTAGTTTGAAAGCTACACGAAAATAGACTAATTGAAAATCCATGACAAATGTTAAAAGGAAAGAAGAAAAGGGAACTGCTGTGACTGGGGATTACTCTAAGCCACCAAATACGGACAATGAGTAAAACCCCAGAGAGAAATCTTTTTGTGATTAATAGAAGAACAAGCAAAGGATCTTAACTAGTAATAAGGGGAATATTTAGCTATCAAGAGGCCTGTTGGGAGCAGGGAGAAGAAAAATGGATGGTTCAGGAAGATTTTGGAATTAGTTTAGAAGTAATTTAAACTGAAGATGGAGACATAAATTAGACAGGCAAGCTCTTCTGTACTGATTCTATTAAAACCTGAAGAAGTGGATGAAATGAAGGTGTGAGTGATAAGACTATGATATGATCCTTAACAATACATCAGGTAGACGAAAGCAAAGTAAAAGCAAGGGATTCTAAGGAAAATAACTCTCAGAATTGGTAAGGAAGGAAAGTATATATAAATGTGTGTGTATGTGTAACAGTGGGGGAAATAAACACTGCAGAAGAGCTGATTGCTTTTAAAAGAAACAATTGCAAATTATTCCATTTCAGATGGTGGCTGGGGGAAGCACCAATAGATTAACTCAGCTAAATCAAGTTATCTTTGTTGTCCTCAAATTCAACAGGAAAGTTCACAAAATGCTAACATGAACAAATACTGAGAAGAAGTATTAGGGGAAGCTTTCACATGGGACTATAGACCTTGATGAGAAACCAGATGCAACTATGAAGGGATTTCTAAAAATCTCTGCTCTATCAGTACATTAACAGTACCAGGAAAGAAGATGTTATTTTGTTCGAGACTGGAGACAAATTCGCTGTGCTAACAAATAAATGTGTTTGCACCCTTGTTTGTAACACTCCTGCTGGGAAGATTCAACCCACATCCCAAATCCCACTGTGTACTTAGAGAAGCTAATTATTTCCACATGCTCCTTTGCATTCCATTTCACTTCAGTCTTGAGGTGAAATCACAGAAGGACTTCTCCAGTGAAATGCATGAAGTTCAAAGTGTGAAGTCTATTTATTACATAGGATGCTACCCCAAAAGTTCAGATGCCAATGTTACTACTCATTATACTAATTATTCCAGCCTTTATCCACTAAAAACTAATACAGAAATCTAATGGTGAATGGAAATAATTGCCTATTTTCTACCTGTGTGTCAGCTATATCAAGGTAAAAACATTCTGATTTATAGCACTGAAGGGGTATGAGGGAGGATTTGATTTTTTGTGGGTTAGTTTCTTTCCCGCAATTCATCTTACCTCATGCTTCAGGATATTATAGAAAATGTCAAAATATCCCTCTTCAGTTTTGAGATCTTCTTACTTTACCCATATTATTAGTGCTATCAGTCCTATGGTAACACTCAGAAGGTAAAGAAATTACAGTATAAGTAGACAAGACAGCAAAGAGTGCAAGAAAGCCTTGCAGCATTCCTCTGAAGTACATATTTTTTACTCATATTGCCTGTCCACGCTCTCTGCTGCAACTGTGCCAGGGGATGAATAAAGAAACACAGAAGAAATAGTCATCTTGACATGCAGGGGAGGATTTCAGAGACTTAGCAGCACCAATCCATAATTATCTATGAGAGGGGAAATAGTATATATTACACACATAAACTTGTAATTGTATTTCATCAGGCATTCCCAGGCACTGCCTGATAAGGGGTGTATCTGGGTACATCAATCTAGTGAGGTGAGAAGAAAACAATCTCCCTTCTATGTCCATATTATCTTAAAAGAGCAGTGGCTGCTTCTCCTCTTTGCTCACCTCATTGATATGTAGTTTTGTACACAGTGTGCTGTTGCTGACTCTGTGATATATTCTAGCCTCTGCCTGCTTTATTTATTTATTTTATTACTCACCTTCTGCAGTGTGATCAAGGGAATGGAGCTCAGTATGGAGTGCAGGGGATGGTCATTTTGATTGCACAGGATTGACTGTGGGATGTTTTAGGGACAAACCAAGTTCGGGGTGGGGGGAGGGAAAGGAGGAATCAAGTTATGTTGGGGAAGAGCAAGTTGGGAAATAGAAGTATAAGTTGATAGATGAGCCAGTTGTGTGAAAGCAGGGGCTGGTCAGTGCATCTGCTTGGCCCTGCCCTGTACCTGACCATTACAGTGTGTCCTGGCTTCTCATTAAAACCCATTTCTAGCTATTTTCCTGAGGGACGGTCTCTGTCCTGGGTGCAAAAGTGTGTGTGTGGGGCTCAGTGATAGTCCTGGGGCTGGGACCAGGAGTCAGAGCAGTCCATGTGTCCATGGTGCCAGTGACTGATGTGAGCATGGCAATAATAACTAGTGAAGGTCCTTCCAGATGAGACAGAGAGCAGGTGATGTGGGCTGGCAGCAGCAGAAGCAATGTGTCCCTGAGGGTGCAACCACTGGAGGAGATGGCAACTGAAGGTGCCAGCTGAAGGCAGCTGGAGTCCAGGCCAGCTGCTGGGGAGATATTTGGGTCTGGGATGCACTGAGAAATACATTTGGGTGTGGGTGTGTGTGTGGGCATGCAAGGGTGTCTGTACTGGTAGCTAAAGCGGGACTGTGGCCTTGAGGGTTTGTATGTCCATATGACAGGAACTGGAGGGACTGGGACCCAGGGACAGCTACTGGTCAGACTGACTGTCAGCATGGAGCTGCCACAGCCTCCTCCCTAGCAGGCTTCTCTATTTGGAAACTCTGTAACCTCTATGAACCAAAGAATTAATTATATTATCCAAACCACGTGCTGCATATCAAGTTAAGGAGCCTTAGTTCTGTATTCCCTGAAATTATTTTAGAGCATGCAAACCTTTATCGACATATATAAAATACAGCTCTATTAAAATGAAGATAGGTTTATGTGCCTCTTCTCTCTCTGTTTGTAGGTATTTACACAGGCTGCAGACTTAAAGTACCACCCACATTATTTTAAAAAAGGACTAATGTACAGCAAAATTCTCCAGGGCATGGAAGCTAAGAAGTTTAGCAGTTTAACTTGTAAATCTCGATGACCATTTTGCCAGCACCAAATCTTCTATTCTTTCTCTTCTCTCTTTTTTATGACTTTCTTCTTGAGGGATGCTAAAGAAAAAAAATAGCAAGGGAAAGAAAACTAAACACTTTCCTCCCCCTCCCCCCAAATCCTTCTTCAGTGTTTGAATAACCTTTAAAAAGTTGCTATAGAAATTACTTTCCCATTGATAATATGAAAATCACTGAATGCAGAAGACTCCTAATTTACTTTGTAAAGTCAAATTCCATGTAAGTATTCAAATTATATGAAGATCAAATGTAGTCCAAATTGGTATTTTTCACAGTTAAAGAAAAATTCCACTTGAAACACCCAAAAACTTAATGTCATAGCCTGAGTGCCACATCTTGGAGATAAGCTATATTTATTGCATGCCAGCACCCTCCTGTCCTTCAAAAACTCTGTAGGAAGAGAAGGGAAAGGAAGCACAAGTTTTAAGCATTTTGACAACGTTTGGCATCTGATCTCTTAACTAAATAAGAGTTCCATTACTTTCATGGTCTATAAAACTTTCTGAAAAATAAAATCCTTCCTTAGTTTCATGGGAATCCACTGGAAAAAGGTCTTATTGGTCAATAAAAAATCTTGTCATGACTTATAATGGCAGTGTGCATGTTGGGAGAAATATTTATGTATTTATGTATATATGGGAGAAATATTTATGTATATATGAAGACTAACTTAAACTTTAGGGAAAATTACATCCTTTTTAAAATAAAATAAAAAAGAGCAAGAGAAATCCATCAGATTATTAAGTTGACGAGGAACCAAAGCAACAGAAACCAGAAGATCATACTGGTTTTTCGGTCTGCTACATTGCACTTTTTCTTCTTTTTCTTGATTCACGCTTGGAAAAGAAACCAGCATGGAGCATTTATATCAGCAATGCCACTGCTTTGATGTTATCTAGCACATTTATTGGTGTCTGCTTTGTTTGTTTTTGTGTAGTTTATCACAAAGAGTAATTTCAAATGGACATTCATAATTTGCTTGCAAAATGTCCTTTTTCAGCTGTGGCTATATTATTCTAGTTTTTTTTTTTTTGGGACTGGTTTAACCCAAGCAGGTGATTAAGTACCATGCAGCTGCTCCCTCACTCCACCTCCTCCACAGTGGGATGGGGAGGAGAATCAGGAAAAGAGTAAAATTCATGGGTTGAGATAACAGTTTAATAACTGAAACAAAGCAAAACAAAACACAAATGAAGATGAGAAGGATGATGATGATGATGATGATGATGATGATGATGATGATGATGATAATAATTAGTAATGAATGCAATAAAAAAGGAGGGAGAGAAAGAGAGCTGAATGATCCAAGTGATGCCTAATACAATTCTCACCACCAGCTCAGCTCACCGCAGCTCTCAGCCTGTCCCCAAGTCACAGCTGGGGTAACTCCCCCCAGTTTATATACTGGGTAGGTTCTGTGGTATGGAATATCACTTGGCCAGTTTGGGACACCCATCCTGGCCATTTTCCCTCAGAGCTTCTTGTGCAGCTCCTTGCTGGTAGAGCATGAGACACTGAAAAGCCCTTGGCAGGATAAGCATGACTAAGCAACCACGAAAACATCACTAAGTTATCAACATTATTATCATACTGAATCTAAAACACAGCACTGTACATCTACTAAGAAGAAAATTAATTCTGCCCCAGTTAAAACTAGGAGAGAGACCTACAAAACATTAAATCTTTTTCCTTCCATGATTACTTTCATAACTTATCAATATCTTAACAGCATCTAGGCCCTTTTTAACTTGGCAGCTACACTGACCAAATAAGTTGACTTTTGTCTGTCATGTAAAATCTAAAACATGCTGTTAAGCAATACAATGTACACAGTGGCCAGCTTTGCTGGTCACATATGGCACTGTACTGAATGCTTTTAGCAACAGAGACCTGAAAACCAACAGAGCATCTAAAAAAAAACCCTAAAAATATCTGTAAGATGTTTCTTATCCGGAATTTTCCAGTTATTTTCAACATTTCAGTGAGAACAAAAGAAAGTCTACATCATAATTTCATTGAGAGGTATTGTCTTCCCATTTGTAGAGATAATTTGCTTATTATTAACTTACAATTTAAGGCTAGATTCTGAAAATATCTTATTCTTTACTCTGTTTCATGGAAATCAAGGCATTGTTCAATAAGAATGAGTTTATCAGAAACTAGGCATGCTGGAGAAAACCTTAGGCAAAAAATGTTTTCATACAAACCATTCATTAAATGACTGTGAATAATGAAGAAACTAATATAAATTTCTGTCTATTCACAGACAATTCAGTAATGGGCTGGATTTGACAAACTGTGTGTTACAAGTAATTCACACCCGCAATGAATATGATCTCTCCAGCTGTATGTCTGTTTGGGATTAATAGAGGTTTTTTCAGACCCATTTTTCTCCCTACATCATCTGTTTGTTTTGTTCTGTTTGTACAGTTTGCACAAAATTGCTCAGCTTGTGGTATATAGCCAGCAATTAACACCACTTAGCAGCTGTTAAATAGGGTAATCGCCTGTTGTTCTCCTCGTTCAGGAGCTAATTGCTCTCAGTGTGCCACTCATAAACCCACCAGAGCACCAGGTATGATCTGCTGAAGATGATCTGATGTGAAAGGGGCTTTACTTTCCCTCCTCAAAGATCAGTTCCACTGGCTACTAACGCCTGCAGATAGTGGAAGGACATAGGAGCACCGGATAGGATTCCTTTCATAGGAACCGGGGGGTTGGTGAACCCACGGGTGGAAACGTTTGGTGAGTAAGAAGAATTGCAGGTAAAATCACACTCAGCAATGAGTGCCAGTGTGGATGGCGCTGGCTCTATCTCTGGCCTGGTTTGAAGCGAGCAAATTACGAAGTGCAGCATCTCCGGTGATGGCATTGTTCCTGAATGGATGGTTAATGTTTTCTTATTCCTTTTCCTGACTATTATCCTGAAGACATTTTTAATGCAGATGAAACAGGGATTTTTTTTTTTGCTTTTGAAATTGACTGCTCAAAACCTAAACCATGCTAGTAGCAGAAAGAAATGGAATGAAATTCATTAATTATTAAATTATCAGGATTAAGTAATGTGATTTTGTTACATTATTTACATATGGAATACATTTAATTTGCTCTTCTTGGTGAGGTATTCTTGAAGCATCCGTAATCAATAATGTGAAGATATTTCAAATATATGCACATCTTCTCTTGGTCTGCAGCCACACATAGAAAAGAAATATGCCTTCTAATACAAATGAAATATGCTTTGTAATTAATGGGGAACTTACAAGGGCAGCAGTCGGAAGTAGATGATTTGGGTTTTATTGCCTGCATATCTCTTTGCAGCATATTGAATGTGGATCTAGAATAAGTAATGTGAAGTGGATTGTGGTGTCTTGAATTTACCTCAGATATCCTTCATAACCTTTGTGCTGGTCACTTACGCTAGATACTTTAGAAATATACATTGATTTCAGGTTTCCTCTATTTTAGAAAGCTACTAGTGTTCTAATTAGAAAATCTAACAATGACTTGTACCTCCTTAAGTGCTGGATAAGAACTCTAGGTCTCTAATACAATTGGAAGGCAGTTTTATCCATGCTCTTCAAGAGAACATGCAAGCAGAAATCCACAAAAATAGTTGTTCCAGTAAGAATTTCTCTGTACTTCCTATGTATTAAATCATACACTTGCAAGATAATAGGTGCATTGGAAGGAACCAATTTTTGATAGTCTACAGAGTGTTAAAGTTGGTTGCTATTCAATTTTCCCTTCAAGATAATTTAAATAGTTTAGTTAAAGGTCCAGGTAAATATCTAGATTGGAGGGCTGAGGTTTATTGTCTCTGTTAGGAGCTAACATCAAAAACAAAACAGTAAGTTTTTGTTTAAACTGATAATTGGTTTTCTTTATTGCTTTTCTGTTAATCTGACACGGTTTATGAATGCTGTTTGGATGTGTATATATGTACTAGGGTCAAGCACCAATTTCAGGAGCTATAACCTTTGCATATAATTCATATTACCAAACAAACATACAAAAACAAAAAGCCAAAACCCAACAAATCTCAAACAACAATAAAAAGGGTGGAACAACACAAATGTTTTGCAAGCTGAAATTTACAAATATTGTAAGAAATTTAAAAGCATCTCTTGCAAGTCAAATCTATTTCACCACACAAATTTATACTATGACTATATGTATGTTTCTGTTAGAATGCTCTGCATCAGTAGGAGACAAATGCAGAAGTTTAGCATGAATTCATTGTTTTGGCTGTGAAAATGATGTGTCCAAGTGTAATTCTTCTTTCTGCAATCCTAGTACCCAGAAATTACAAATCCAAGCTGGGTCCTTTTGTTCTCATACAGCAGAGGGAAAGAATTACAGCTTTAATAATAATCAGCCTGCTGATCTAGAGACCTATACTGTTCTCAACAGCTCATACTAAAAAAAAGGTCTGAAACCTGGGTTGTGTCCCATATTATGTGTGTATACATCAGAATTAGGTATGCCTATATACATATGAGATGGTGATTTCCAGAATGAAATTTCTTGATTAACCTGCCTTGATCATTTGTTTACATATGACTCACACCCACTATTACTACGTACTAGTTTGATTATTAGAATAATCATCCAGAGAGAAGAGTGGAATTTGAAAGTTTTTCCCCGTACAAGAAGGCTCAGATTTACAGCTTTATCCCTCTGTGAAGGCTGGGACCAGGTGAGCAGTTTTATGACACTTCAGGATTCACAGAACACCTCCCTTGGTCCAGAAATTTCACTGCACGTTCACATCCTCATAATTCTTCCCTTGCTTCTTCCAGCAATTTTCAATACTTTCAGCCTGCTGTCTCTCCATGTTTCTCCAGCTTCTGCAGGAATATACTCCAGCAGATACACTCTGTCACAGGTATCAACATAAAATTACCTAGTAAGATGAAAACAGCAACATTCCAACATTTCCGGGAGCTGTTACAGCCAAAATACAAAGAAAAGCTCTTCTGAAGCTGTTATGCATCACACAAGAATCTATTGCTCTAGGCAAATGACTGATATTCCTATAGCTGTGGGTACTATAGATAATCTCAAAGGGAAACACACCAAAGATTTTCCATTCAGTAGACCACCTCAAACCCCATGAAATTTCAAAGAAAAAAAATTCAGTAATCAACTGAGTTTTGTGTAAAATACAGAATTGAGAAAAAGAAAAGGCAACCATATAAATTAATTTTCTCGTTAGATTTTTCTTTAAAGTAACCTCTTTTTTTCTTTTCTGATTATTTAATGAGATTGTCAGATGTTTTACAGCACTGTTTGTGGTGTGCAAAGGTAAGAGACAACTTTCCAAAAACCCTGCCTATGTTTCACACAACATCATAACTCTATTTCATGAAGAACTTTGAAATTCAAGCAGTAATCAACAATTTACATCCAAATGTTAGCTTTATGTTTGTAATTATTATTATTAGTCCCTCTTCCAAAGCACGTCAAGTTATAGTTCAGCCTACTAGGGCAGGATCAGTATCCAGTTGACTAGCTGTAGTGTGGACCTTCTGTTAATGATAAATGAAAGTAAATTGTAATACTATTTAAACAATTTGTCTGGCAACTGCAAATATAACAAAAGGGGTCAAACTAAAAGTACAAATAACTTCAGTGACATGCCATGTTTGTCTACAGGGGATGACTACTGGTGAGAAATAAATGACTAGGTAAGAAATTGACTTTCCTATGAGAACCTTTAAGGTTTGGAAAAATTCTCATTTTTGGCTTATTGTTAAATCAAGAGTTTGTTATAGAAATAATTCATTTTTTCTTTAGACTAATCACAAAATAGGAAATATTTCAATGTACTTTTATTTTCTTTTACAAGATATCATAGGCACATATATAGAAAAAATGATGTTTCAGTTCAAATAATAAATAGGTCATTAAATCCATGCTACCTGCTAGTGAAGTACATTAAGCTTTGATTGGTGTTCTTAATCTTGCACTGTAGAAAAATAGAAAGATATAAATCTAAATATTAACAGTTGAAATATGTCATATAGAGATATATCTGCCTTGCAATTCAAAAGCTTCTTTTGGTATACCATGGGTGATGTAGACAATTATTCTGTGGCAAATATTGGCATTTCAACTGGTACCTAAATCCACCACGTTAGTTCGCTTTACATCCTCTAGATCTTTTATATCATGAAACAAAACTGAAGGGAATTTCCATATGGAGGGTGCCTGTAAGACACGAGACATAGGCTCCTCTCTGTAACACCTTGTAGGAAGAAGTCCTGGAGCAGACTGTGGTTAAGGCTCATTAATATTCTCTGCCACTGAAGAGCAAGGGCTGCTGGCATTTTAGCAGAAATCATGTCAGCCACTTGACACTATTCTGGCCTTGAGATGCATAAATCGGTTACTGCTGTCTTATTTCCATAACAAGTGAGCAGATGTAGGACAGGATGGTAAGGGAATGCTTTCACTTGCTTTTAGTTGACAAGCCTGCTAGCTTCAGGAATTGCTGTTGTCTAGCTACCTTTTCTAATTCTTGCACTTCCCTTGCAGTCATGTCAGTAATTGTGAAAGCAGATTGGAAAAGCAAGTTGTTACCGTGCATCTGTTTACTGATCTCCTTAATTCCCCAGATCTTAGAATATGTATAAGAGCTGAATGCAATAGAAGTTCTTGTCATCAGGAAATGTATCTGGAACCAAGATACCAAACTGCAGTTTTAAAACATCTGTTTAAAGTTCTGAAATGTGCTTTAGACAATGGAGGGAGAGCTGTTTTTCTGAAAAAGATGAAATCCCTGCTTCAATGAGGAAAGCTTTTGAGGATAATTCCAAATCCTAAAGCTCTTCCTTTTTTTTTCCATAAAAACAAATGTGGCCCAAGAAATTTATTATAGCTCTGCACAAGTTTCTGAAGCAAGGTCTGTAGAAACCCATTGAAAGTATTTTTGTTGCTCAGCTATAGAAACGTATTCAGTGCCTCCTCCCACCCTCATTGCACTATGAACAATATAGAATGATTAGTTTTTATTCTTTTCCCATGAAGCGTTTAATCCTTTTTTCTCCCGGCTTGTCTTGTATTCAGTCCGTGCCTTACACTCTCCAAATCTAGGAGATACTGGAAAGGTGCTGAGAAGGAAAGAAATTCTTTTCCACATAGAGCTCAATTAGAGCATGTAATTTATTGCCACAAGATGTTATGAAGGCCAAAATACAAATTAGTTAGAAAAGGAACTGGATCTGTAAAAAAAACCAAAACCAACAGGTCTTTAGTGACTGCTAAACCTGATCCTAAGGATGTAACCTTGTAACCTCTGGCTTGGAAAAGTCCCTGACCTGTAATTATGGAAATTTAGCAGCTGTATGAGCAACAAAACTACTTGACCTAAGCCTTATTCAATTCAGGTGTTTTTTTGTTTTGTTTTGTTTTGTACTTTAGTAGGGATAAATGTCATTTCTTTATGACTCTATATAGCAGCTTTTATTCTGCTTCAGATATTTCCTGTATTAGATACAACCTAGTTAATTTATAGCTGCATGACCATACTCTGAGTTAAAGAATGGAAAAAATAAAGGAATGCAATGGAGTCGATATACTATTTGCAGTAAATTTTTGTTTAGCATATCAATAATTTTTTTCAGTCCCTTCTTTCTGCAGTCCCTTGTGCATTAATCCAGTTGTTAATCTAATACGGAGAGAAAGAAAGTGTGATTCTCTAATTATTATTATTTTCTGGTAAAGAACATTTTAACTGCTGGTATTTAGTTTTGTGATACTGAAATGAAATCCATAGGGCATCTAGCAGAAGACTCCTGAACCGATGGATGGGTTTTTTTTTGGTTTGGGCTTTTTTACCCCAGTAATATTGGGTATTTTCCTAACTAATTTTCTTTAAAAAGTAGGAAATAAAGCACCTATTTGGAGATTTTATGTGCTGGCATCTACTTTATAGTATTTTTCATTTAGCATCTGAATAACCTTTATTTAATATTCATGTTGCTATTGCAGATATAAAAATATTAATAAAATAACTGTTCAGTGGTGACATATCCAGGATAATTTTGTAACTAATTACAAGCAAGTGAACATGACATGGCATCACATCCTTATCACAAACATCTTCTTTGAAATCTACTGCTGTGCATTAATAACTGTTCTCAGTCCCCACCAGCTCTTCACCCACTCCCCCACCAATGGGTGGGGGAAGAGAATTAGAAGGGCAGAAGTAAGAAAACTTGTAGGTTGAGATAAAGACACTTGAATAGGTAAAGCAAATAGTGCAAGCAAAGCAAAACAAAGAACCCATTCACCAATTCCTGTGGGCAGGCAGGTGCTCAGTCATCCCCAGGACAGCATGGCTCCATCATGCACAAGGTTGACTTGGGAAGACAAATGTAATAACTTTAACTAGCCCCCTTCTTCTTCCCCCAGCCTTTTTTATTTCTAAGCATGATGCCACATGTTAAGGAATATCTCTCATCAGTTGTTGCCAGGTGTCCCAGTTGTGTGCACTCCCAGCCTCTTTGCTGATGGTGTCATCTGGAATGTGGGCTCGTTACCCATTGCACTGCACCATCACATACTGAGGCATTTCTTTTTTTTTATTCTAGTTTGCACAAAGTAGGGAGCTTAGTGGTAATCCATGAAAAGCTATCTCACTGGCCATCAGAATGTCTCTCCATTTGTGTTGGGTGTATGTTTTGAGTAGATGGTCATTGAGTTGGTGGTTGTGATTTTCCACTGACAGAATTATGTCTCCCCCCGTTACTGTTCAGTTCTGCTGGCTTCACTGCTGGTGGCTATCACTCAGACAGCCCATTTGTCTTGGGATTGACTTCACTTTTCCATAAAACAAAAGAATAGCCAAGCACACAATATTCGCAATGCAATTTCTTAATCATGATTGTCCAGCTACAGCTCCTGACTGATACTTTTGACTCAAACTGCTATTAATGATGGACTCAGATCTTGAGGGGCTCAGTATCAGAGGTGTGGGGTGAGTTGTGGAAAAGGCCTTGACTCTGTGTAAGTGCTGCTCAGACGTAACTAAAACATCACTTGTTATCAATAGTTTTCAGCACAAATCAAAACACAGCCCCATGAAAGTGCTACAAAAATAATACTATCTAACCAAAATCTGTACACACACATGCTCTCATGAAAATATTTGATATCCCACAATAATTTTGCTCAAAGTTCCATCTCCAAAATCACTAACTGACTAGAAATTTTGTAGGCAGGCTGGGCCCTATTGATAAAATTTCCTCAATAAATTCAGACAAATGACCATCACACCAATCATAAAAAAAATCAATACATGCTTCTGAAATCACTGATGCTCCATTTTTAAACCATGAAAAACTTATTTAGAAGCAATGATATTTTATCTGTCTTAGTGGTATGCAATAAAGTATAATTTAATATACATATTCATCATTTATTATGTACAACTTTTGGAATAAGATTATATGGAGGTTTATATTATATGTGCCATTTCTGTGATAAGATTTTTGAAATCCGTTTGGGAATATACTTTTTTAAAAAAAAACTGTACCAAAATTTAAATTCTTAATATGTTCAGATATATTTTAAGGATTAAGTGACACTTCCCCCCCGATTTTAGCCCAGTAGAATGAGATTCCTCCCACACTCATGCTTATAGTGGTGTTTGCAGATGTACCTTGTCAAAAATGCTTCTGCAGTGTCTGAAATGAGACAGTAGGTCCACTATACACTTACACAGAAGTAACCTGATGAGATGGTTGATTTAACAACTAAAATCTTGACTAACCCAAGCAGCAAGATAACTGGATTTTTTCAAAAAAGTACCAAGTCGACATCAGCTTTTTTTTCATCCCTATTAGTCAGATGACCATCTTCAAGAAGGATCAGTCCTATGTTTCATTTAGATCTCCTCTTGCTATTAATGTACTTTAAAAGCTCTTCTTGTTATATAACACAACACTGGCCATTTTCACTTTAATTGAGCTTTTATTTTTTGAGTGTCTTCTTCCTGCATCTACAAAATACAACTCTGTATTCTTTTTCAGAATGCTTGACCTTGTTTCCAGAGGCCATACAATTTTCTTTTTCCCTCTTGATCTCAATAAGGAGTTTCATGATCATCTAAGCTGGTCTTCTACGCTGCTTGCTTGACTTATGACACAGCAGAATTGCTGCTCCAGTTGTTTCATTACATGGTTCTTAAGGACTGAACAGCCCTCTTGGACTCCTAAGTCTTCAAAAGCAGATTCCCAGAGTACTCTGCTAAATAGCTTCTTGAATAGCTTAAGGTTTGCTCTCCTGAAGTCTAGGGTAAAAACCCTGCTGTCCTTTCTTTTGTATTAACGACCGCAAACTGGAACAGGTTGCCAATAGAGGTCTGGAGCCTCCATCACTGGGATATTCAAGCACTGTCTGGACACAATCCTGTGCCATGTGCTCTAGGATGATCCTGCTTGAGCAGGGAAGTTGGACTGTGAGCCCTTCCCAACTGCGATTCTGTGATTACAGGGAAAATTTTTAACTTGACCATTTCATTATCACTGTAGCCAAGGCAGCCACTTAGCATCACATCTCCCATGTGTGGTTTTCACATTCACTACAACTAGTGCAATATAAGTTTAGACAGAATATCCTTTGGAGATAAAGGCTTGAAACACTAATCATCGGGGTTCTTCATAAATGAATATTCTTAGCATGCCTATTTTTTACACAGGACCAGTTCCCTGTTTTCCCACCAGGATTCCAAGCCATAGCTGCTCTATAGCACTAGAAAGTTCTCCCTAATGCATTCCTGTTAGAATAAAAATTGTTGTGTTCCTACCACAAGTGACCAGTGTAAATAGATTTATCATATTATTTCTAGCAGTGTAACATACAATTATGGTTATTCTGAGTTAGAAATACAGTTCTAAGTGTAAATCAACATTAGAGTTTGACATAGAGATGCCAGACTAGCCTGAAGAGAACAAGTGTTCTACTGTGGTAGAAGAGAGCTCACTGAAGGTTGATATACCGTGTTGAGAGAAGGTGTTTCAAATGTTGACTAACTCACTACACCTGCTTTGTTCTTTGCATACCATTAAGATGGATTTTTACTTATTCAGTATGCATAGAGCTTTGCAGGAAAAGAAACAATATGTCTTCAGTCCTATTTTTCAGTATTAATACATTCTATCTTATACTACCCATATTCACAGATAACAATCCTTTAAATGCTGCCCTTTCTACATTCTCAAACACAGTGGAAACAGACAGGCATGGAAATTCAGCATCAGAAAATGACTTGCTTGCTCAGGGTCAGAATTGCTTTTTGTTGTGTTGTTTTTGAATAACTTGAATGGAGTGCAGGGCTCAAAGGACCACTATATACTGCCGGTATTAAAGAGGACTAGAAAGTAAGTATTTTCCAGCATTGTCAGTCAGTTTTTTTGCCTGGTTCTTGCTAGGCTGTGGAGTGGAGAAGAAGTAAGGTGAAAGCACCTGTCTCTACATTTTTTCTTCATTGCTCTTTGATATATCCTTCAGGAAAAGCTGAGGTATGTACTGACTTAAATGCATTGTTCACTGTATTTGTAGAATGGATTCAGGGTGTAGCTACTTTTTAAGCCATTTCAACATATTTCTCCAAGATTTCAAAGGACCATTTATTTGCTCTTAAGGAGACTCACAAGGTCTAACTTCTGTGTTTAAGTACAGTAATTTTCAAGTTCTGCTGTCAAAAGAAAGAATCGGGTTCCAGTTGAGTGCAGCTGAGCTAGTTTCTAGCTTTAGCTCACCCTAAGAAAAGCCTTTTTCTCTACTGACTGAAGAGGGAAACTGAAGCGACTCATCTGCTACGGCAGGGCTCTGATGGATGAGTGGTGAGAGCTTGCCTTGGAATGGTACACCTACCTCTCTATCTTGCTCTCGCTTGATAGACTCCGGACCTGCTCATTAATCAGTTTCTGAACCTCTCAGCCTCTTACAGTAAGATATCACTGATACCACCTTTCCTTAAGATATCCTGTTATAAACTACAAATGCTGACTGATGGGTGGGAATGGATCAGTGGCCAGCCTTCGTCTGTGTTCTGCCCTTGCTGAAGGGACATCTGAAATGGACGTTAATCAAATGCTGCATAACAAGAGTTTATGGTGCAATTATCTGAGGGAAAAAAACTAAATGAATTTAGCCTGCAATCAGAAAGAGGTAGACAAAGAGCTCAGAAATCTCTGCAGCAGTTAGAATGGGCAGGAAAGGGTAGCAGCTTCATTAGTTGTCTCAAGCAACAGCTTTCTTGCTTGCCAAGAAAACCTTTAGCTACCTAAGACAGATGCCTAACATCAGAGAGTGCAAATTGCTTCTTTAACATCTCTCTAATCACTTTCTTACTGAGATTGCATGCACATGTATTATCAGTTCCTGTCATGATGTACCCTTGTTCTACAGATGCAGCACTGAGGTCTTTGATTTCTTATGCAGAGGTTATGAAAGAGTTATGAGACAACCATGACAAGTGGCAGTCATAACATGGCTAAAAGACTGCAAACTTTAAAAATCTTGTACTTTGTATGCTCTCACAGGGTACTTTTAAACCAAACATTCAGTATCACAAACATACATTTGCATACATGATAAATAATTTGCAAGTTTCCAATTTTAAATTTAATTAATATTAAGCAGTGAAATGTGGTGAATTCCAATGAATAACATTTTAATTTCTGTGGGATTTTTAATATCACCCAAAAGGCCACAATGGGGGAAAATCAAAGTTTTGCACCTGATAACCTAGCCTCAGAATCAAACTTCAAAGCTTCATTATCCTTGTCTGAGGCTATTTTTTCCGTGTAGTGTTTTATTCAAGCAAAGACTAATGAAAGAGTATATTAATATGATTAAAAACCTAAAATATAAAGAGGGAAAAATCACATAAACATATATATTGACCTTAGATGATTTTTTAGTATCTATAAATGAGGAAGATTAAAATTGAGTTGCTTATGAACACATGATTACGAGCTATTATTTTAAAGGCTAAAAGTCTAAATTGCCATTTTGATTTCATTTTTTTAAGAATGTGTTTTAAATGGACTCTATTTTGCTTTGTGCTCAGTCACCACTCAGCTGCACCACTCATGCAGCTTTTTCTGTTCCTGTGAAATATTACAGCTATTTAAAGACCCACTGTGCTGTGATTGATACTGATGTATATACATATGCTCACCTTGTAATGGTGGAATCAGAGACTGGACTATATTGAATAGAGAATTTGGAGATAACAGCATATTTATTGGTCCGATATCAGGAAGCAGTACTGAGATGAAGAATCTATCATAAGGTATGACAATTTAAAAAAAAAGCCAAAAAATGACCTATGTTTCAGAGATGTGATGAGATTCGTCTCACTTATTCCCTCCGCTCAAGAGCTGGATTAGTCATTGATACATATTTCCTATGCCCTAGACATATAAGATAATTTGTGTAAACTGCTTATGGATGATGCCTGTTTCTTTTCTTTACTCTGGAAATAATCTAGATGACTAGATAAATTTGAAGATTAACTTTTTCTTTTTTTTTTGTGGTACAGCTAGATGATCTAAATCCCACTTTTCATGTTACGTTTGATCTGAAAAATATTTGCTCTATTTAACTGTACCTCAGTCATTTAGCAGTCATTTTTGATACAATAAAAGCTACTTAAAAAAAGAAGAAAGAAAAGTAGAAGAAAGTTATTATCTGTCTTTCATGAGTATGATGGGCTTAGTTTGGACTTTTATATTTTTTTATTTGTGTTTTGCCTTCCTGAGTTTCTGAATTATTTAATTTAGTGTTGCTCACTCTATGCTATTTAGCTGCATGTTATGCTTCAGAAAAAACACATATTGAAAGTATTGTGTGCCTGAAGAAAGGATACAAACCAAATACTTTTATTCTATTGTTTTAATTTTAACTAGACCAAAGTGTGAAATGATACAACTTCAAGCTCTTTCAGAAATGACATTTTCAAGCTGTCCTTTCTTTATCATAACAAAAGGTGCTATGGCCTCATTTTGGCTCCCAGTGCTGGATCCAGGCTTACTCAAAAATGCCGAACTTTCTCAATGAGCGGCCAACAGTTTGCCCTAACATCTGGGGGATATTCAGAAAACCATATTTGCTGTCAATATAACCTCTAGAAAATCATGGAAAAAATGAAGAAAATGTTGAATCCTCCTGGAAATATTTTTTTAGGCATTGAGGGAGCCCTGATCTGTGGTTAAAATAGCCAGTTTTGGGTTCATCTTAATGTCAGGTGACAAGGCAAAATGTATTACCTACTATGGGCCAGTAGCAAGGTGGAACTAAAATTCCCAAACCCCCTTTTTCTCAAGTTCTCCAGTAGATTTGTGCCTCTATGAGTCCAATTAATATATAATTGCCTAAAGCAGAGTTAATGCATTAAATCCACAAGTGAGGAAATCGGCATTGAAATGGCCAGAAAAAAAATTGAGGTAGAAATTAAATGTAAATTACTTATCACTGGGGAAGAATAGCCTGCTGCAGTGCTCCTTCTGAACTGCTCTACAATGGAGCTTCATAAATGTGTTCAGAGAATGATGTAACACAATTCTGTGTTGCTGTTACTGTTAACTCTGATGTTACTGTCCTGGATGTGGTGTTTGCATCAGTTCTTGTGTCATAAATATTTGAAGGAGTAGATTTGGGTCTGGTTCTAGAAGGTATGTGGTAAAATCAGGGTTTGGGTTTCTGTTGGTACGTTTGGGATTTTTGTATATGTGTATGTGTTTCTTTTTTGGGTTTTTTTATGGTTGGACTCAATGATCTTAAAAGTCTTTTCCAAACTCAGTGTTTCTTTGATTATAAACCACTTCAGGAAGGGAGGTACTGACGGCTGCCTACTCCACCTTTGCCACACTCAAAGAGAGATACATGTGACTCCCCTGTCTTTCCTGGGTGAAGAGTCTGGGCATAAAGGGCCTTGGGGGCCAGCGTTAACCATCCTGGCTCTCAGGCTGCCACATCTGACCATCTCTACACCGTCCATCAACAGTCGAAGGACAGTCTGACTCTCCAGGGTTTACTAGTCTGATCTTCATCCTTGCAGTGGCAAAACTTGACTGCCTACGCTAATCCTTGAACTAGTTCTTCTTACATTAGCATTGAAAATGTTTCTAAAAATTTATTTGTGAATCACTTATTACACCAGGCTAAAATCAATTATTACCTTCTTTATTCTACTTTCAGAGTGAATTATATCACGTAATTGATTATTTTAGATGGGTCTGGATGGGATAGAGTTAATTTTCCTCATAGCAGCCCATAGTAATAAATAGCAAACTACTAATAAACTGCTTTTGCCTCAGCTCCTGAGCTTTTCTATCATATTTTCTTCCCCTGTCCCACTGAGAAGGGGGAGTGAGAAAGTCATTGGGTAAGGGTCTTACAGTCGGCCTAGGTCAACCTCCCTTCTGTAGTTTAGTAACTACAGAAAACTTTCAAGTGAATTGCAGCTGTTCCATGTGCCATATAAATTAAAAAAATTATGCACATCTCTATTTCCTTCCTGCTCTTATTTTAACAGTGTGTGAAAATTATATCACTTTTTTTCCTGGCTCATGCCTACAAAAAAACTTACAGGTTGTTAGGAAAATTGTATAATTACAGAAAACCTGTACTCCACGATTTCTGGTAAAAGCACAATTGAATTCAGTAATTTAGAGGCCATCAATAAAAATAGACATTTACAATGGAAAGAAGATAGATAAGCAGAGGTGACATTTAGCTATTAAATTTCAGAAGACCAATAGAGTCTACCATCTACGTCTTTATGAGGTTTCTTTGTCTGAATAGTTTATAGTAAAAAGGAAGATGGATTTTCCTTTAGATTCTTTATTCAAGTTTTATTTGCTTTATGGTTTATATTTAATGATTTGTTTTATTTATGTTTCAGAAGTTAATTATTTTGTTTTAAGACTTGTAAATCAGTTTAAAATATAATAGAATAAAGTTTTAAATATGCATGTTTACTCAAATGCTTTTCAGTATTAAAAAAACTTGCTGAAAATCCACAGAATTCCGTAGGCAGATCTGCAAAGGAATTGGGAGTCTATGGCAAAAACTGGGAGACTGAAAACTTCCATTTACCTGGAGGCATCCAAAATACATAGACACTACTCTTGCCCCCCTACTCCACAGTCAAGAAGTGATTCTGATAGCAAATTAGTCTTTGGACACTCAGGTAGCTCAGGAAGACAAAAAATTTCATTTTTACACATAGCACAGTAGGTTAAGAGTGACTCATTACAGGTTATAATCAACTCTAGCAGAGCTATTGTGTATATTGGGCAGTTCATTATTATACTTTAGTTGAAACTTTGTTATTTTCTTTCTTTGATTAGATAACAGTAGTATTTCTATGGCACTAGTGATAGGTGCAACATAGATAAGTGCACTAATTTCTTAACATGGAGAAATCCTGCTAACGTGGAGGAAACACTACCTTTAATTCACCTCTGGACTTTCACCATTGATTTAAACTGCAGATGTCTTTGGAGGGTGGACAGTTATGAAGTTTGACCTTCACTCACTTTGTTAAAATTAGCTCTATTGCTTTTAGTCTGCTGAAGGCAGGTGTTAAGAAAAAGTATTAACATTGCAAGTCTCAGCCTCCTTGTATTTTCCAGTGTATTTCCTGCGAAAATCTTTCGACCCTTCCTGTGCTATTGCTGCAACAACTAAGCTTCAGAGAACCTGTGAAAGTTCTCTTTTCTTCCTCTTGCACCTGACTAAGAGGTGGACCTCAGCCACTCTGATGCACCACAGGCTGCTGAAAGTGTCAGATGCAGCACAGTTATTTTCACAGACGCCTTCAACTGGGCACTGCACTGGCCACTGACGCCTGGAAAGAAAACCTTCAGAAACAGGTCACACTTCAACATCCCATTCCAGCTTCCTCTTTCCAACAGGAGTGTGGAGGTTTTGTTTAAGTATTTCATCTGCTATCTCTTGTCTACTGAACTGCAATTAGAAAGGTAGGCACAGTCTTCTGACAGACCCAGCACCTCTCAGTTGTCCAACTTTTCAGCATGTCAGAGCAGACTACTGTCAGGAGTGTGGGAAATTGCCAGCTAGGATGTCACTGCAATTTGCTTTTACAGGTCAATAATTTGGAACATGTTATTTTTCAATGTTAGACTGCAAAATAAGATATGAGGTAAACCCAAATATTTTTAATATTGC
Organism: Grantiella picta; assembly: GCA_013397955.1. NCBI lineage: Eukaryota > Metazoa > Chordata > Aves > Passeriformes > Meliphagidae > Grantiella > Grantiella picta. The sequence goes on from VZRM01008322.1 coordinate 1,353,539, forward strand.
TTTTCACAGTAAACCACATGCACTATCTCTTAACACACATTTTCAGTTGTTGCAATTAATGTAATTATGGTTAATTTGTTGTATAAATTATTAATTCAGAATCAGTGCACAATACTAAAAACAACTTAGTATTAACTCCTGTTTTTTATATTTAGTAATTGACACAATTATTGATGTTTTCTGGGATTTACATTAAAAGTAAAATTTAAAAATTTTTGAATTTTTTCTAATTCACAATTACTGTGCTGTCATCTAGGAGAAGTTTGAGATTTTACAGGCCACATTTTAGTTCTTACTTCCATGTTGTTTGTTTTATTTTGCTATTGGAGAGTAAGATATCGTGGTGATCAGAATTGGTTTCATACCGGATTAAGATAATTGTTTAAAAGTCAAAACAAAAAGTCTCCAGAAAAAAACCCAAAACAGATAATTGATTTTTTTGGTACATAAGATATACACAATTCAGTTGAAATCAGACTACAAAGTATAATTTTTTTCTAGAAATAAATAACCAGACTTGACGCTGCTTTGAAAATATGTGCATATGCCTAAGTCAAATGTGATCCAATTTCAGCAATAAAATGTAATTTTTATCTGAGGCTGTTGTAGCAGTCCAGTATGAAGCAGTAGTATAATCTGGCCTCCCAAAAATAGCCAATATCCTCCTTTGGTCATAGCTTGGAGCAAAAGGATCAGTGTGTGCTTCAGAGCCACTGGGCCATGGTTCTGTAAGATTTTGTCACTTGACTCTTGCTGACCCCAGTGGGATTTGCAAAGTTGGGATTTGGAAGGTAAGGCTGTCTAACAGTCCTTTTCCTTTATCTCAAAATAAAAACGAATCCGACTGGCTCTTTTCACAGCACTGTAGAGCATTACATAAGGAATGAGGCACACGGCAATTTTGCTAATTCTCTTCTTCCTTCAAACACCTTTCTGAATCACTTCTTAGAAAATGTGATCTTGCAGCAAAGTGCTGTTTCTTTTCTTATTTTCAGAGTCATCCAAATGTCCTTTGAGAAAAATTAAACAAACACAAGAAAATAAAATTACAACCATTTTTTGTTGTATCTAGCCTGTAAATAGGAGGACTTTTTCATCTGAATGTCACGACTGACCTTCACTAAGAAAATGTTGTTCTTAACATGGCAATGATTTATTTTATTCTAGGATCTGAAAACAGAAAGGGTATAGAAGAACACAATTTCAAGCCTTCAGTTTAATAAACAAAAAGAAAATTTTTACCCTGTAACAATTTAAAGTACAAGGAAAATGGAAGTATGCACATGCACAGTGGATAGTTCCTGGGTCTGGGTCCAGGTAAATTTTGGAATTTCAAAGATATTCATAGTATATATGATATTCATGGTATATATCAAAGATATTCATAGTATATATGATGAGTATCCACATCATATATACTAGCTTGGATTCAGAATGTTAAAAATTAATATTGAGTTGTTAATGAGTTTTTATGAATTTATTAGATAGTGCAACTTGATATTATTTTTTCACAAGGCTCAAAGAAAAAGATGTGAATAGAAATTATATTACAGTGTTAACAATTTGTACCAGATTTTGTGATAAAAACATAATCTCATTTACCAAATATAAGTGTGATTTTAGAGATTATATTCATTAGTTCCTTTGTAATATTCAGGCCAGTCTGTTTAGTTCACAATAGAGGCACAGATTTTGCTGGCTTTCAACAAGGATAGAAATTTCCATAGCAAGGTATGTCAGTATTATGTTCGGAATACATCTAGAATTAATTATTTTCCAATTGCAACATTCACCTCTAAACCTAAGTCACTAAAACTGCTTTTTCATGCTGTATGCCTGTTTCCACTATTCTGCCAAGTGTCTCTGATTCACAGTACCTTGGATTTAAATGGAGGTCTCCATCCAGAAGAAAGAATTTTTATCTATTCCATCATATGTAGGCAATAAAGAGTACATCAAATTGGTGCAAATAAAGAGGTTATTTCTTCAGAATTTCTTTTATGTAATGCATTGTGTGGGAAGTTCCATATTTCTATAATCCACTAGCTTGTATTTCATAACCAATTTCACTAAAGTTTGATAGAGTTTGTACCACAAGGGAACATGGCAGTATTTAAAATGGATCATCTTACAGAGCACTTAGAGCGTTTCCACAAGAATTCCTGCAATAGGGTTATCATTCTCCTATGACTGTCATCTCTAATGATTTTATTAGAGCTTTTGTGGATATTTATTGAAATTTCTTTAAAGTTTCAGATCTTGAAATACAACATTATCTATGAGTTTAAACTTTCTTTTAAAAAGTTGAGCCTTAAGTATTCCAAATTTACAAGAGCAGATTTTCGTGGATATTAGTTTTTAAATATTGAATTTCAAGTTTCCCCATGATTCTTTGCAATAGGTGGTGTTAAATCCACCCATTATGTCTTTCGTTGCTGGAGACTCTAACAGCACATGTATGATTTTGCTTGCTTTGTTTAGGAGGGCTTGCATCCTTTGTGATAGAGATGCTCTTTAGGCAGAGATTTGAGAAACCTTGCAAAGATCATAGCTCCTTTTACACTTCCTCATTTATTTACCCTGGTAAGCATGTCTGTTCCCAGCCAGCTGGCCAGGAAAACTCTCACACAGACTGCTGTAGTGTCAGGGGGAAAACCTGCCCATGGAAATGTCTCTTGCTCACTAAGATACATAGGTAATAGTCAATTTGTGCCTCACTTATGTGGTGCACACACCTTATTCAACATTTATTTATATAATTCCTGCTGTGGGTTCATGTTAATTTTTATTATGCATTACTTTTAGCATGGTTTAAAATTATTTTTAGCGGTGTTGCTTAACAGCCCCACCTCTAGCTTGAAGCCACTTTGTCGGAACCTGTAAAGTAGTTTCCTGATAAGTCTTGTCCTCCCTCAACCCTATTCTTTTGCCCTGTAGTAGTGTTTTGGGTAGTTGACCACATAAAAATCCCCTTGAATCCAATTTGTGGCCTCTTAGGATGTGAGAGATTTGAGTACTGGAGGAGCAGAAAGTGTGTGAGTGGCTGAGCTCCTGGCAGAGCTGTGAATAAGGTGGGTTGGGAGGCACAGCAAAGTGCTTGGTGGGAGATCAGAGGGTCAGGACAGGATAACTCAAACTGATAGAAGAGATCCCTGATTCCTCCCTGAGACAGTCAGCTCCCAAGTGCCACTTCATCCCAAGTCTTGTCTTTCTGCTCCTTGTTGGTCATATACCACCCTTACTACTCCTTTCTAAAGTCAGGAAGAACAAGGCAAAACCTCATGGAAGTAGTTGAGACTTCATAAAACTGGTATGTCAGATTCAAGTGATACTTCAGGAGGAAGAGCAGTGAGAAACCTTACAGGGATCATTACAAAATAAATTGGAATGTGTGCTGATACTGGGAATCTGGCAGATCTAATCTGAACAGGAGAGCAACCTTAACCAACACAGGATTTTGACAGGTTTTGCTTTATATTAATTTTGATAACTTCGTATCATTAAGTCAATCATCATAGAACTGATAGAGACAAAACACTGTTTTTTTTTTTAGTATCTTTCAGTAACAGAACACTTTATGAAGTTGGAGCATCTGTCAGTAGATGCAAGCAATTAATTTACAAGCCCTTTCCTGTCTTTCATCTTTAAAATTTAACATCCAGAACCTATATGTTATTCAGCCATTCAATATGCTTATACATAATGTGAAACTGAGTAGTTGTTCAGCCGCATAAGACAGAAAAGTGAGGAAAGGAGAGTTTAAAAATGGGCTCTTTCCCTCAAAATGGAGACACATAGAGGAAATCTGGAAATTTCCTAGTCTTCTGGATTTGTTTTATAATCAGCCTAGAAATACAGAAAACACTTTTGTACTTCACTGCACATGACTGGAATAATAAGAACTTCTGGACAAGCCAGAGTTAAGCAGAAAAGCTAAAGGGGATATTAAGCAAGATTACTTTATGTCATGGTCATTTTAGCTTCTCTGGTCATGCTGAATATCATCAGACAGTTCTGTCTGTTCTCTGCAATTTTCAAGGGGTTATGTATAAAATTTCTTGGGATAGCTTGCCATAGAACAACTACTTATTTATAGGAAAAAGGCAATGCATTTTTATCTGAAACTGGAATTTGTAATGCCTTACATTTCACTTATGAAACATTGTATTGAGTGCTTCTAAATGGCACTATTATTTCTTGCAAATGCATGAATTTTGTTTTTTCAAAAGCTAAAATTGGAAAGTATTTTTTATTACTTTTTATGATTAGTAAAAAATGAACATCCTAAAACTGATTCTAAGACACTTAATTCTAACAACAAATTTGAAACTGTCACTATACCAATCATTATAAAAATTTCTTTCCTTTGAGAGTAGCTTGGACAAAAATAATTTTCCTGAACCTGAATCTGGTCTTTTTTGAATAAATGTATTCATTATAACAGAATGATATAGCAACTTAAATTTTTCTTCATAAATATATGAATCCCTCAGGACTGAATTTAGCTGGGTCTTCAAGTCCCATGGGACATAAGTGTAGAAAACACTCCTTGTTTCTAACAGTATAAAAACTGGGGATCATCACTGAGCAGGTTGGAACAAGCAAACAAGAAATATATTTTTACTTGAGTACATAACACTGAAGAAGCCCTGCCAAGCAGCATTCCAGATGTCAAAAGTGCAAATCGGTTCAAAAAGCAATATGACAAACTCAGGGAAGAGATACACATTGGGACTTTAGCAAACAAAAATATCTCTGGCTCCAGAAATCCCTAGACAGCCTGCTGAAAGCTGGGAGGATAGAGCAGAAAACACATAGGATAAGCCTGTATCTTAAAGGCTTGCCTGGTTCTCACAGCTTCTGTCTTGTCAGCTGCCACTTCCTATTGACAAAGATGATTCAGCAAACAGACCCTTGGTCTGGTTCAGTGTGCCCTTCCTCTTTTCCTGTATATTATGCAGCTCTGCAGAACCAAGTGAGCCTCCTATTCACTCTTTGATCTAGGCATGCAGATTTGGTGACACAGATGTGTTTCATCCCCGCAGTGGAGCTGTTGAGTTGATTCTTCACTCATACAGATAGATGCAGGGGCTCTAAATTATTACCAAGTTAATCAACCATTTGTTATCATTTGTTTATAAATAAACAGCATAGCTATGAGGAAAGCTATTCTTAAAATAAAACTTTCTTTTGCCATCACATACACTGAGGATCTAAAGTCTTCTCTCATTACAGTCAGCAGAGAAACAATTTGTAAATTACCATTAAATGACTAGTAGCCTCAGACTTGAGAGCATACTAAAAAGACAGAAGTTCTGAAGAAGATATGTACTCTGAAAACTCTATTTACAGTGTCTTCTTTACATGGGGCATACCTTCTGACATGTCCTCTAGCTACTGAGACATTTTTCCATAAATAAGACAGGCTGCCAGGGTATTCCAGTGTTCTATACTGCAGCAAGTTATTTGTGTCTTTCTGAATCTACACGCTATTTTTTCTTGTTCGTGTACTTAAGTTTGCTCCAAGGAAAATTTCATCTCCAATTTCTTTTGCAGTTTTGCAATGAATTCAGGGGGTAGAAATTGACATTTAACAAGTAAATTTGTAAAATTAACTAACTTAGTCTATTTCTTGAAAGAATTACCCTTTGTTTTTTCCTACAGACACTCCATCTGAAATGTTGCTTTATTACCTGCTTAAGTCCACTGCTGAAAATTCTGTATGTTAAGAAAAAGTTTATATTTCTTTATTGTCAGTTAATATAGCATGTCAGCCTTAATTTTTAAGTAGCTGAATACAATATTTGTTTTTATGTGAATGGTCACTTGCAAAGTCAAAGGTGGTAATTAATTGACTAGGAGATACCTAGTGTTCTTCAAGATTCTAAGCAAAAATCAGAAAACAAATGAAAGTAGAATCAGAGATTTCAACATTTGGTCTGGGAGGTCTTTCAAATAAAACATAATATTTTGTCAAACACGAGTTTGGAATAGGTTCTGTAGAGATGTTTGCTGGGTCTGGCTGGGAGGGAATTAATTTTTCTCATAGTAGCCCACCTGGTGGGAGAGGGGAGTGAATGAGCTGCTAGGTGAGAGTTTAACTTTTGGCAAAGCTCATCCAATACAACATGACTCAGTTTTATTTCCATCAGGTAACTGAAAGCTGCTCTCCTTTTTGTCTGATTCACCAATAGTGATCAGCTGAAAATAAACTGATTTCTTTTTCTCATTCTCATCAATGTTCTTCTTATCTACTACTTCATAGCCCTGTTTTAATCCTACCAGTTCTGTAGATCTTTGCCTTCTGATACTACTTTAGCTGCTGCTCTATACAATACAAACAAAAGAAACAAAGCCTTTGATCCACACCTTTCAATGTCATGCATAAATTATCTCTATCTTGGGAAAACACAGTTTGAAAACCCTAGAATAGCTATAATTTATTGAAAAATGTAATGGAAAACAACATGTCATGGGAAAATCTCAATAGTTTTTAACAATTATTTTTAAAAGTATATGGTTTCTACCTACTCAATTCCTTCTGCTTTCCTCTCTTTTTATCAGTAAATACTATAGAGTGAAGAATATCCACAATTCATATTTTACCTAAATTTTTCTGAGCTTGTTCAAATTTGAAATTAATCTTAGTCTTTCCATTGCTTTAAGCTAACTCTTCAAACAATAAATAAAAATGTTCTGAAAAGAGTAACTGAGCATCAAGTTTATCAGATTATGTGTCTTATTTCCCATGAATAAACAGAATTTGATACCAAGGAGTATTCCAGTCCCTTTTTCTGATAAATGGAAAAAAAAAACCCAAAACAAAATCAAAACAACAAACTAACAAACCAAACCCCCAAAATAAACAAAAAACCAAAAAATTGCACCCAAATAAAAAATCCCAGCACCAACCCCCAAACTGTTATAAAAAGAGACAGTGAAAACTTGAACAGTCCCTTAAACAGGGAATTAAAAAACATCCAGAAAAAAAATGTTTTCATGGCATTAGAGTTCAGCGTAGATTACAACATAGGTGGCACACCTGACCCTATTAATTAGATGTGGCTCTTCTTTAGAGGTTTGGTTCTGTACCCTAGAATTGCTTCCTCTTCACTGTTAAGGGGAGCTGAGAATGAGAAGCTCAAATATAAATATGTGCCCTGGGGAGATTGAGCCTGCTGCATACGCTGTATACATATATTACCTTTGCAAATGCACCAGCATCTCATTGTTTTAATGGCGAGAAAATGCTAACTCTAAATTCATTTATTGCTTGTTTATATTCATTAATTCTTAAGATGGTGCTCTCTCTGGGCAGTATCTAGTGAAAAAACTCTGATACTGTATATTAAGAATATCTTGGCTGTATCAGTTGAGAATGTGATAGTTCCTTGTTGAATTTTTTTCCTCTAACATTATAACATCAAAATCAACCTATACCATGGTTCCAGAATTGTGCCTTTTTAAAAAATTCTTTTCTTCCAAACTAAGCTTGGACAAAGGAGTTTCTGTTTTACTGCTGCAATTCCTTAGACTTGAGCTCTCTTTAGTCATTTGAAAAAACTATGTAAGTTTGGTTTCTAACAACAGGTTAAGCAGATATTGAACTGAAACAATATTTGCGACTGTCAGTAGGAAGGACCTCTTCTATTCAATAAGACATTTTATTAATTAAAAAATATTGTAAAAGAAATATTTCTATTTCTGAGCCTTTCAAAACAGGTGAGTTAAATTTTTGACTACTAATCACTGTCGTTTACCATTATTACTCCAATAATAACCCGCTTGTTACTGTCATTGGAAGGGAGAGAGAGGTAGTGATTCCGAAGCACTGCTCAGTGAACTTTTTTCCACATAATCCTGCATTATAATAATCACATAGTATGTTTACCATGCTCCAAAATAAAAACTGAAGTTTTCTATCTTGAGTTTCTGAATTATTTAAAAATAAATAAAACATGAGTAAAAAGGTTCTCACAATGAGATTGGAGAGATAAATTTGCAGAGTCATATTAAAAACGCTAGTAATACATTAAATATTGTGACTGCTTGACAGGGAGGCAAAGTTTCCATGTTTTGACAGGGGACATTGTGGTTCTGCCTTCCAGGCTCTCGATGAAAGTAGGCCAGTGCCAAAATACACACACAGCTTACCCCAAGGTAGCACTTCAGGGAGTTTTATGATTCATTTTTCGATTGAGATGAGGTCTGAGAGAAGGCAGGCTGAGCACAGGCAGCTGGAGCAGAAGGAAACAGCCACTCCAGAGCTCAGAAGAGGAGGTGCAAGGACCAAGGCCCAGAAGAATGACCAAACAAAATAAGGCAATAGCAGGGGAAGGAACTTGGATAAGAAAGGCAGAAACAGAGGTCTGTAGAGACAAAGCAAGGGCAACAGAACCTGGCAACAGCAACAATAGCACCAAGCCTGGATTGCTTCCAGGTGTACTTAATCACCACCCTTCAACAACAAATACGCTGGAAAACTCTCAGGGCTGATGTACATTCCAGTTTCTAGTACCTGCCCCATGTAGGGGCTGCTAAAGGTACCAGACCTACCTGGGGGAGGTCAGTCATCTTGCAGCCTTCTGAATTGTGATTCTGCAAGATCTGACTCAAAAAACACAGCTCGGCTCTGGAGGAAAGGATTTCTTTTTTTTTTTTTCTGCCTCAGCAACAGTGGCTGTTTTTCATGTTTTTAAAAGCTAATTATAATTGATACATGAGGAGTGCTGCGATTGCAAGGTCAATTACTCAGAAGTTAGAAAAATGTCAGAATTAAGGTTGTCCTATACAGCCTTAATTAGTCTGTCTTAGATGTAAGAATTACCATCTATAATTACATTAGCACATGCAATTTTTTTCTTAGCATTCTCTCCTCATTCAGTTCACAGACTGCCAATCAAGTTTTATAATGAAAGAGACTGTCAACTGTAGGATAGCTATGTATTTTTTTCCCAGAAAATGAAGATACACAGCTAACAAAGTGGGAGCTGAATGTATGAATATTTAATAATTGTGATTGCTGGATACTTCCAAAAGAAACTGGACTTCACCAGAGCATTCCACTGTGATTCTGGTCAACTTACACTCATGCAGTGTGGGTTTTTCATCTTTTCTGTGTCTGATTTCGATAATCTGGAGCTGGAGAATAACAAAATACAATGTGATCATGCTGAGGCTGTTACCATAATGCATAAATGTAGAGTATCAAATCAGGGTTACATTTGAAACCTTAATTCTGGTATTTATTAGATTTGGAGTACTCATCTGGCAATATTTTCATTTAGTGCTTCTCCTTTGGTGTTTTGCTTGTGTTTTTTAGATTCTAAATATGACTGGGCGATTCAGACCATAGTGCCAATCTTGATTTTTGTCATCCTCTCAAAAGAGTCTAGACTTGAAACATTTTGAAACATGGCTATGCCTTTAACATTCAGACTGGGTTTATGTCAGAGTGGTGGTTAACAGAAGTGGTTAATTCTTACATTTCCTTATCTTTCCTTCTGTTCTTTGGCTAATTCCCATATTTCCTTATCCTTCTTCCTTTCTGTAAAAATGCAAATTTTTATTGCCATAATAACAATAAAGTTAATGTAAATTGTCTCAATTACCTCAGTTAGTTTTAACTATCTACCCTTGAAAGTCACAAAGTTTTAGAAAACACAGACATGATAAATCAAAGCTGACATGATTTACGTATAGTTGCTTTTGCTGTATAATGAAGAACCTTGGCTAATATATTCCAGAGCCATTTCTCTTCATAATCAAATACCAGTGCTTTTATCTCACCAAAGTAAACAGTTTGGGGACAGGGACAGGGTGTGTCCTGCATCTTATCCCTCACCACTGGGGCATTCCTATGGAGAAGCATTGCTAAAGATGTGTTGGAATGCTTCACATGGTATCAATGCCCAAGGTTAGGTCCTTCTTTCTTCTGGTTCCCTAATGTGCTCCCCAAGAAGCCGTGCAACTTGTGGGAGTTGTATGACAAGGATAATTTTTCTCACGGCCTCTATAACATCAGTGACTGGTGAGTGCTCACCTCGGATGGTCAGAACTGTCAGGAGGAAATCCGTGTGAATATCACTCGAGTGCCTGAACAAGGGAGCACGCAGCACCCATCTGTTCTGTCTTTCATCTCAGCTCTCTTTTAGCAAGAATTGCAGTGTATTTCCTGCAACAGACGAAGAACAGTATCTATAGAAGATTCAGAATCTGGAGTTAGACTAAAAAAATATTAGTAGTCTTATCAAAGTCCTTCTTCATGACAAGAAATAGTTTTTTTTACGCTGTTTTGTTATCAATTGATCTCAGAATACTTTACAAAAGTTTAACCATATATTCTTTAGTGTTTTTTCCAGTTTAGATTTATTGTTAGTGTTCAAAAATGTGGTACATTTTCAGTATGCTTGCAAAGCCCCAAGACAGAGAAAACTAAGAAGTGTCTGCTCATCATGTAGAACTTGAGGCATCAGAGGATAAAAATCAAGGTATATTGCATGTAGTTTCTCTATGATAATCCCTCTTCCCAGTTTAGTATCACACAGGCATCTGGAAAAATAGCTTAATCAGAAAGAAAAAATGGAGTGAAAATAAAGACAACTGCAAAACTTTTCCAAAATTAAGCAGCTTTTCAGTGGACAGAAAAAAGCACCTAATTTCTGAAATTAATTTTAAAAAAAACTACTTTTTTTTTTAAATTACATAATGGAAACCATTAATATTATTAGTATATATTCTGTGCTAAAAAAAGATCGGGCCTCATGTCAGACTAGTTTGATTATCAACACATATCATCCTTTCGCCATTATGATGAACAGTGGTATTTTGACTAGAGTTACATTCAGCTGCCAGGTTGGCTTTTACAGCTGCAGATATGGGAGTAACTTTCATGTGCAAGGATTTTGCTCACAGTGTGACTAACATGTAATCCAAAATCTTTTTTGATTCCTCTAACTTATTTTTCATATTAACCAAAAGCCTAAAATGTTGACTGACTGCTTGCGTCAAAGATGAAAAGTGAGTGTAGATTAGTTTTCCAATAAATTACTTAAAAATAAATGTGTATTGGAAGAAAGAACCTGTTTTGAAAGAAATTAAACTACTTTTTTTGCATTTGAAAAATGTTGATGAATCCTTTGCAACATTTCTGAAGTTTCATTAATTTGAATTTCTGCTTTGAAAACTATTTTCCCATAACTTATACATAAACGTACTTAATAAAATTGAAATAAAATATATTTTCAGAGTAAAATGTTTCCAATTCTCTCATACTGTACTATTATCGTTATGTTAATATATTTTAGATAAACGTTTCATTTTTTGTCTAAAAAGAAAGTAGGCTGTTAATGAGAAAAAAAAAGATTTTCCACACAGGTTTATTAAGCATGAATTTTGCCCTAGGCAACATTTAGACATGACCTATTTGATTGGCAAAATTAAATCAGATTTAGAACTCATTAATTATGCCTTCCAAATCTATTTTTTTTCCAGCGATGACACAATAGTGTCACAGCAAGCAGCCATGATATCTAGAGATAGGCTGTGTTAGTAATATTTCAGCTTAAATCATCTTGAAGTACCAGAACTCATGTAATATATAAGTTATGAAATATTAAAGCATGGCATGGTATCAACATAGTACAGTCAATTAAAAGAAATACATTATCAAATAAAATTCAATAGAGTGCATATTTTGTAAAAGATGTAAATGTTTATGCCTGCATCAGAGTTCCTAGCTAAAATTTTGTGTTAATGCTGACAGATTTTGTCTCCTTTTTAGAGAGATTCCAACTCTGATGTTTCTTGAAAAGACATCAAAAGCCAAGAGAGGAGAAGCAAAAGAGCAGAAAATAGCTTGTACCCTTCTGGTTACTGCTCAGTTTCCCATGGCTAGAAGGTCCTCCCTGTTTCTTGATTTGAAACAGGGGTCTGAAACTTACATCTCCCTAACAGTTGTTTTGCTCATTATTCTTAAAAAACTTCCTCTCTTCTGTTTTTCATTGCTTTCTTTTTTATGCATCTATATAGTTTAAAAGACATTGGAAAAACCTTACATCTTGTTGGATATTGCACCAGTTCAGAAGATTATTTCCAGTCAATGCTTCAATGACTGTGTAGGCATTTATATAGTCATACACAGCCTAATAAAGACTGAAAGTTTATTATTTACTTGAACTAACTGCTCAGTGACTATCCTGCTTACTTAGAAGCCTTTGGACACCCAAACCTGTGGTTTTTGATATAAAGGTGGATGTGCTGTTTTACCTATCATCCATCATGGAAGCAGCAGTACTAAAAAATCCAAAAATCTTCTATTTCAATTTCAGTGACATGTGAGTAGACATTTTAGAGATGTTACTAGTAAAGAAGGAATTTTAATTGTCCTTTAAAATTAGTTTGATGAAGCCCAAATAATCTCACTAGGCTCTTGTCTGAACAGACAGTCTAAGATTATTGAAGACAATCAGAGATTTAATTCATCAGAAGTAAGAATCTGAATTAACATTCTTTTATCACTAAAATTAAGCTGTCTGTTTTCCAGTAGGGTTTCAGCTTGTTATCTTCTTTCTTTTTCACACAGCCCAGCAAAAGCAGGTGGTCTGGCATTAATAAAAACCACCCTAGGGAAAATTCTGAAGAATCACTCCTTTAAACATGCCTCATTTTGTCTACTTTACATACTCATTCTCCAAGATATCCTTAAACACATTGAGATCAATACATTAGAGTGTCTAATTCTTATTACCTACACAAATCACTCTTTTCATTAACATCACACTTACATTAGCAATTATTAGCATATTACCATAATTACATCATTATTATAATTTAAACTTGTAGATAATTTATTGCTCAAAGCCAATTCTATTAAGCAACTCAGATGTTGAAACTTGTTATAAATAACATTCCTCTGTTCTCCTTTCTAGCCCACAAAGTTTCTATTACAACCTACATGCTGAGTATTAGGACAGCTTTCTCTAATGCCATAGCCCTTATTTATTTTTCTCATATGAAACAAGTTGAAATTTTCTTCTACTAGGCAGGCTTCTGTTGGGCTAGATGTCTTCTGACCTGTTTCCTCTGGAGCAGATGCATTGATCATACCAAAATCTTATGAGGCAGATGGTGTTGCTGCCTCAGCTGTGGTGACTCACTTGAATAAGAAAACTTCATATTAGGAAGAGGTAAAATCAAGCTGAACAAAAGAGAGAAAAAAATTTGATTAGCAAAGGAGGCCCCCATTCTGTAGGAAAGCTAGAAATGAGATCTTCAAAATCACAGGATTATCTCAGTCCCTAGAAAGAACGTTAAGCCAATTACTCTTTGAGCTCAGTTCCAAAGGCATGAAGGAGAAGGCATCCATCAAGAATAATTAAGATGCATTCAAAAATGGGCCATTCATGCTTTTCCAATGTAAATGACTACAATGAAATTACTAGCTACATGACCAGGTAAGAGTAGTGTAAGGTACATTTACTGAGGGTATATATATATATATATAAAATTGAATTTACTAAAGGTTTGAATGTCCCATCCCCTCATTTGGAAATTGAGGAAGTGGCAAACAGATAGAACAAGAGAAAAGCACATGCATTTCCAATCTGGTTTTCATCTTCTGATGAATGTTTCAATTAACAGCTCCAGGGACTGAGACTTGACAGGAACCTTAAGAAGTTCATCAGGCAGCAGTGCCAAGTTCTGCACCTGGAGTGTAGTAATTCTATGCTATAGGATAGACTACTGGCTGAGGAACAGCCAGCTTGAAAGGCTTCTGGGGATCATATAGATTTGTGCCAGTTTGGGCTGAGATAAAGTTAATTTTCTTCATAGTAACAAGTGTTGATTTTGGATTTGTGCTGGAAGCTGTGTTGATAGTACAGGAAAGTTTTAGTCACTGCTGAGCAGGGCACACAGAGCCAAGGCCTTTTCTGCTCCCCACCCGACCCCACCAGAGAGGAGGCTGGTGGTGCACAAGGAGGGGACACAGCCTGGAGAGCTGACCCCAGCTGATCACAGGAATATTCTCTTTTCAGCATTAAGGGTAGAATTTTGTGTTAATCATAACTGGAGTGTAAACATAGGCTAGTCCTTCAATTTGTTCATTATATTTTCAATTAGTTTTACATGAAGTCTTATTTTGTATTAAAAAAGTCACAGAAAAATGAGAAACACATGCTCTGAATTAATGACAGTCCAGTCTCCAGATGCTTCCAATTCAATTGTTTGTCAGGGTCATAAATCAGGTACATTAGATTCTGGCCTAATGAAGCAGGTTGCCACTGTCTTCTATTTTTTACCTCATCTGTGCAGATATTGTCTATTACATCTACACTAAATTGGAAATATTAACAACACATTCTAAGATATCTGAGAAAAGCTCTCTTCTGTCTTTTAGGCTTAATTTAATTGTTCGGCTATAACGGGAAAGATAATTTGGCATCACAGTCTTTTGGATACATACTTCCAACTAAAATATCCCACTGGGATCAAGAAATAGTATAGCAGCCTTTAATTAGGGTATTTTGCATGAAATGTTTTGCATAGTTAACTAATATGAATAAGCCTTTATTGCATAAACTATGGAAATCAGAGTATTAATTCAAGAAATGCATTAAAAATAGTAGGGTGAAGGACACATTAAGAAAAGCCAAATAGGCATATAGAACATCAAAAGAAATATGTCTTAGTTTTTCTTCCTTTAAAAAAAAATCTGAAAATTGTTCTTTGTCCATCTCCAGTATACCTTGTAGATGGATATTCCAAATCCAGCTCATTAAGGCAGTTGATGTAATGAAACTGAGCCACTGTCCTCTATATTAGAGATTAAATCATAGGACAGAATAATTTGAAATCCCTAAACATGCACTCCAGAAACAGCCCAGCTCCATACTAGAGTCAAGCCGGGGAGAGGTCTGTCATGGTTTAACGCCAGCTGGCAACTAAGCACCACAGAGCCACTCACTCACTTCCCCCTCAGCAGGAAGAGAATTGAAAGGGTAAAAATGAGAAGAGCCATGAGATGAGATAAAAACCCTTCAACAGCTGAAAGGAAATATACTACTACTATTACTACTACTACTACACTTATTACTACTACAGCTATGATGTTTAGCACCTTGAGTTAATGAAAAGACAATAAAAAAGAAAAATAAACCTCAAGAAAGACAAGTGATACAAATTGCTCACCACCAACTAAGGCCCAGCCTGTCCCCAGGCAGTGGCTCCCTGCCACCTCCCACATCATTTTATTGCTGAACATGGTGACTTGTGGCATGGAATATCCCTTGAGACGCTTCAGCTGTCCTGGCTGTATCTCATCCCAACTCTTTGTGCACCCCCAGACTCCTCCTCACTGGTGGGGAGCAGAAAAGACCTTGATGCTGCCCAAGCTCTGCCCAGCAGCAACTAAAACATCCCTGAATTAGCAACACAATTTCCAGCACTGACCCAAACCACAGCCTCATACTAGTGACTATGAAGAAAATTATCCCAGACAGAACCAACAGATGAACATTGTCGTGTTCATGTTCTGCATTCATTATTTTTGTCCAGTAAAAGGAACCCTGGGTAATAGCAGTATACAGGAAACAATATTCCACAATGGGCTTCAGTCTGGATATCTAGGGACCAGGAACTGCAGGTATTGTTCATCATATGCTTGCAGAGCAGGTAGTAAGTTACTGAAAATCTCTTTTACAATGGTCAAGAACTCTCTTTTATTATCTTCAAACTGTCTCTGTATGTGTAAATTGTCTATTCATAGTCACATTTCCATTTGTATTTGAAATTACTTGCTGTCTTTTCATGAGATAAGTACATATATTTGATAAAAACTACCTTTCCTATGCAGCATGACCAGTACAAGAAATTTGCTTTGTTGTACAAATTCCATTCTCACTTTCACATTTACATTGATGTGGAAACATTCCAACTAAATCAGTGTTGCAACTTCTGCATTATAACACTGTAACATATTACCATTTAGTTTTTTATATCCTTGCAAATCAAATCTTCAGCATATCCTAAAGGCATAAGAAAGGGCATTCCAGATTGGTCCTGTGGTTCAGTGTTTTGTATCCAATGTGTGTGTGTATAACAACAGCTGCAGAAAATATGTATACCCACATATACATATATATATGTGTACATACGTACACATTTATTTGCAGAATATTTTTATTCTACTGTTTCTGTTCCCTCAAAACTTTCACTGGGAATGTTTATTGCATGTGTATAGAATCACAGAATCATTTAGGTTGGAAAACACCTGTAAGAGCATCAGGTTCAGCACTGCCAAGTCCACCACTAAGCTGTGCTCTATAGTGCCTGTCTTTTAAATGCCTCTCAGAATGGCCACTCCATGTCTTCAGTTTTGGGCTTATCATTATAAGCAAAACATTGAGGTGCTGGAACCAGTTCAGAGAAGAGCATCAAAGCCAGTGAAGAGTTTGGATCATAAGTCTTAGGGGGAATATCTGAGGAGGCTGGGGTGTTTAGCCTGGGGAAAAGGAGGCTCTGGACAGACCTCCTCTCTCGCTTGTCAACCAACTGCAGTCATAAAACAATGTTTACTTTGCATCATGTTTTAGTCCCATGTTTAACTGTATTCCTTGCGATGATTTGTACAGAACTAGAAACTCTCAAGTGCAATTGGTTAGATGCGTACAGGTGAAGGATGATTAGATATCAAAAAAAGAATTGGGTCCACCAAAGAAGCTGGTCCACCTCTTCCTACAACACATTTCTGCCATACAGAAGAGCATTTGCCATCTTAAGAGGGTTGGTCTGCAGACAGAAAACTCTTTTCTTGTGAAAAGGTCATTGCATTTGATATATTTGAGTGCTGATGTGAAGAAGCTCAGAGTATCAATGCAACTCCCACAGCAAACTGCTTATCCCTGTAACACAGAGATAAAACTTCATGTCTTTGATTGGTAGAAACCAAAAATAAGAAAAAGCATACACTGGGTTGCCAGAACTTCTAATAAAGATAATTTTCTTTCGAAATAGTTATCTAAAATGTACCTGAAGTAAATATGATAGTTGAATTCTAGGCATAGATAACCATTTGGGAAGATGTTATCGGAGAAAACGACCCTCTTTAATAGATCATGTATCTTTACTTAGTTTTTTGTGTCTCATCAGATATTTGGAAATAAGTAGCAAATATAATTCTAGGCAGCTATGATCAGTTACAGTTCACAAAAAATTGTGACATCGGTGGATCTGTTTCATTTATTTATAATTGTGAATCCATAACTGTTACATTTTGAGCTACCTTTTTCTTTTTCTTTAATCCTGTGTAAATTAGCAGTAACTACACTGAAGTAAAATGTCTCAATTCACACCTGGTTTACCTTATTGCAGTGAATTTCCACCAATTTAACAAAGATACATGTGTGCTGGATTTGGATCCTGTTAGCCATACATGCTGGCAAGCTTCCAAGAAAGGTAATCATTATATACAAGGAAGCTATTTTCATGGAATATAGTACTAATGCTGTGACATTTCGCACTGTCTGATGTGTTAGGCTGAGATATTTTCTCTCAGGACTTATATTTCTTGGCCAATTGAAGATCTTTGGAGGATATTACTTGTTTATGTGCCTTTGTTTTTAAGAAGCAACTGCCAAAGCCCAACTGAATAGTGATGGTGCAGTTGGAACTTCTCTCTTGTAGGATGTGAAGGTTTATAGAAGAGTTTATAGAATGTCAAGTCATATTATCAGCTACATGGGGATATGACCTGATGGGCAGAAATCACATCTTCAAAGTGTCATCCTGATACACTGGAGACTGAGAGCCCCTGCTCTACCTTTCAGAGGTATGAATTTGTTTGCAGTGATATAAAAATAGCTTCCACTCTGGATACAGGAAGGCTACAGCTTGAAAGGTCAAGAAATTTATAATTATTCTTCAATAGAAGATCTTAGCCATGAGGTGCAATGCTTTTCAATTCCTTTTGTTTGTTTCTTTTTGCTAAATATAACTGTACTTTCCTCGGTTAGTAGGAGGAGCATTATTCCAATAATGATTTGGGGCTGGTTTTGCAATGACAACAGCAGCATCAAACTGCTATTTAAAGCCTCTGAGTTCAAAATTTAGGCATCTGAGTTTAGACAGCTTTCAAGGTGGCATTTTGGGGTGAAGACTGAGGGAGTTGGGTACGGCACTTCTGTCACTCAGCTCCTGTCCTACATGCATCTGGTGGCTTTATTTTAGCTGTACAGTCTTCACCTGTGCATTCAAAAGTGGAGTTCTATTCACACCAATGCCTAACCTTGGAGGCACTTCAAGCATGTAAAGGACTGCTGTCAACACTGACATTTTCCAGGAAAGTGGAATTTGGCATCTGAGCAGCCCTGGCTTCTTCTTCAGTTGTCCCCCTTGGGTCCATGATGTGGCTGTGAATCTGTCAGTGTTATTCATGCCACACTTACTGTAGCAAGCCTTGCACACACCATATGTGACACTTGTGCCACTGTTGTTCCCTGCTTAGAGACTCTATCCCAGGAATGAGAGAGACACATCCGTTCCTTCCTTTCTTTGAAGGAATTACAGGTAATCTTCATTCTGACATGCTTTATGTCACTTTTCTTTGAAGTTTTCCTGCTTAGAATGAAATAGAACTGTCACACAACTGCTTTTTTAAAGGATTTGAATTAAGAAGAATTTGGGACAGCATGCTGTATTTTATCAGGGTTTTGGGTTTTTTTAATTAGTTTTTAATTCTGGGTGGTAAATGTAACTAAAAATGCCTGCAAAGGCACCCACACCCTCTTTCTCTGCCTCCACTGACCTCTGCCCCTCTGAGAGCAACAGCACTAAATCAGACCAGAAGCTCACCTTCAGTGGTGCTCAGCAGCAGGTGTTCAGGGAATGAACATTAAGAGCAGGCTACACACAGAGTGATACTTTCCCTGCTTCTGTTCTTGCAGCTTCTGTCTCTGGTTCAGGGACCACCTGAACTAAAGCCAGAGACTGAAATCAGACCACCATGTTTAATGGTCCTTGGTGGAGCTTTCCTCCATTACCTTGCCTAATCAACTTTTGAATCCATTTATATTCTTGGCAACCAAAACATCCTGTAGCCATTGGTTCAACAATCCATTTAAGTATTGAATGACAAAGGTATTTCCTTTGAGTATTTCGGAAAATTTTCTTTGTCATTACATTTGATGTTCTCTCATTTCCGTGTCATCAAAACCAAAACACAATTACCCATTCCATATTACTTGTGTTTTTACAGATCTCTGTTATGTCTCAGTCATCTCTTGTATCAGCTGAAGTGTCTCAATCAGTTTGATATTTTTGTAGACATGCTTTGCATGTCTTTCAGCCTACGAGTGACACTGTTTGTTTCTTTTTCTGTGAGATGACTGGAACACCATAAGGTTTTCAAAATGTGAGTGCACCAGTGATTTGTGTACATTTATAGAATTATAGAGTTTTCATTTCATTTTCAATTCTGCTCTCTATCCTTCACTCAGCTGTCCTTGACATTGTCTTTTGCACTACAGTTAAGTATTAAACTCACACTTCCAGAAAGTTATTGACAATAATTTTGGTTTTTGTGATATTTTTTCATCTGGAAAGTTTATATGGACTTCAGTGCATACAAAATTTAATGTGCAGTTAAATGAGTAAATTTTAATGGAACATATGATATAAATTGTTATAGAATATTCACATGGAGCAAACTGAAATAAATTTAACATTAAAAGAAATATGTTAATTTTTTTAAACCAACTTGAATAATACAAATTAAGATTGTATAGAAATCAAATGTATATTTCTGTTTATGCTACCTCTAGTAGAAAAGAATTTTAGAGCTGTAAGCAAAGATCAGCGCCCTTTCAGCACAAGTATGACCCAAAAACTCAAATAAAATTTACAGATTAGGACAAAATTAAGGAAATTAAATACATTTGCACTATTTTATAGACACAATAGAGGCAGAGAGTGAGTTTACCATTCTATACCGTAGCAAAAGAGCTATAAATCTTTTGCAAAGACATTTGAAACCTCTGAAAATCTTAGCCAGTGTTATAACCATAAGATCAACCAACCTTATTAAAAATCCTAAAGAGAACCACGACTTTTCTATCTGTTTACTCATTCAGAAAAATTAATGTCTTATTACAGAAAATATACAAATTTGCAAGGTTTTTGACTTTTTCTAACTTTTGAATGATTGAAATTTGTAAATGTGTTTCTCTGTTTTATCTAAAACAGGAATTTCTTCTGCACTGTTCCTCACTGATGAAACAAGGACAAACATTGTAGTAGAGAATAGAAAACAAGTGGTCCTATTTCATGTCCTTCACACCCTGTGCATATCTCCTGGTCAGTGATTTGATGCACCATATCTGTTGTATTTGATTCCATGAAATCATGTTGCTACTCAGAAGATATTTTCTTTCAAAACTCTGGATTAGAAATGAAGACAAATAGAACCTAAGACAAATGTATTGATGGCTGGAAGTAAACATTCTAAAGAATCTGGAGCCAGTTTACTAGTGTTGTGGAATTTTCTATGGAACCTTTAAAAGCCAGAACATCAGGGGCACTCAGCTTTGTAGATTTTCTCCAGGGGGAAAAAAACAACAACAAAGTCACCTGTAGCACTGCATCCCATGGCACCAGGACGGGACACTGGGTTATTTCTGATTTTTGGTGCAAGAATATTATTCTCTAAAATGCTAAGACTGCTTCCTGCATTCTTGATATACCTTTGGAGGACACATTTCTGGCCTAGTTGTAATATCTGCAAAAGTCATAAAACAGGACAGGTATTCTACTGAGGGCATTAACAACTGCATGGAGGCTTTGTGGAAAGATTTAAGCCTTTGGATATTTTGCTTGCTGTTAAATTTAGCCTACTGTTCTCTTTGTCTCTCACTCCTGCCTTTCACTTGCAATATTGGAAATGTGCCAGTTCTGTGAGAGTTTGCTTTCCTTTTCCTGACTGACACACATACTCAGTTTGAAGTGCAAACAACTCAAAAGGTAATTTGGGGATCAATATAAATAAAACTGACACTTCTCTGATGGCAAGTTCTTTGTTATTGCTCTGGGTAGAAGCAGTAGTGGACAGGCTTGGAATATGGTGTGGCATATGATGAATCACTCTTTCTCTGTTGGTATTTTCTTTGTCTGATTTATTGTATTGCTCAGACTGAGATATAGATGTTCTACGTAATATGTTGCTCTGCGTATATGGAAGCAAAGCATGACATGTAGTAAATCCATTTATAGTTCACGTCTGACTTTTGGGCCACATGCTCTCTTCCACTAATTCATCAATTTCAGACTTATTCTACTACTATAAAACAATGAGAAGCCACCATCCTTCAGGAGCAGGAAGCAGTCTAATGCCTCATTTTCTTCTCAGATATAGAATTTTCTGCTTTATAAAGCACACCATGATAGAAAAGATCAGAATATTAATTGATTTGTCCTGGCATAAAAATGTCACGTTTTTCAAGTAATGTAAAATCTCCAAGGAGTCCTAGTTTTAGGCAGACAACACTGAATATTACGGGGAGACTTTTTTTTGGCATGTTAAAGATGAAGGTAGATTGAGGGCATTCTACTTATCCTTGAAGCTGGCAGTCCAAGATCCAAATTCAGACTGAAACTCAAATCTGTGTGACTGCCAAGCTGAAGCCAATGAGCCCCATCTTTCAGTGGGGCTGTGCTCAGTGCCATACTGTATATAGATATGCACTTCTGATTTTCTGGTAAAAGGGTGGATAGCAAGCCTGTGACTGTCTGCATTTCCATGTGAAATATAAATGTGCTCTAAATGGATCAAGTACCAAAGAAAAACATGGAATAGTAGAGAGAGCAAGAGAAAGAAAGTCTTAATTAGTGGAAATGAGAACAGCACTATGATAAAGGGAAAAGACATTGCTACCAAGGATGAGTTTTCAGGATTTCGAGAATAAGGGGAAAACTAATTTTTGCAGTTTTGTTTCTGCAAGTGATTTAGAAAGTCTGCATTTCCAACAATCAGCTGGGAACTGAGAAAGATGCTGGAGTAAAAAATGAAACACTGTAATATTCTTACCAAGAAATGCTAAATGTGTGTGCTTTTAGTTCACTTATTGTCACCTAACTGCTAGGCAATTCACAGGGTGTCAGCCACTTTAATGTTGCAGAGCTGCCATGGAACTTTTCCATTAGAAAAACCATACTAGAAACACCAAGTTCCCATAGGAGTCTGATAAGATCATTTAGACCCCAGACAGCACGAAGGAATTAGCAGTTTCATGAGGATTCTCTTGAGCAGGCTATAAGAGTTTCATTAACATTTATAGCCATTTTTTATTAGTCATAAAGGGTATCTAAAATTTCTTCTTCTTCTACTTAGTAGTATTTCTTGCTCCCATCTTTACCCAGAGATTCTTCCTATTTTGTGCTCAAGTTAAAAAAAAAATAATAAACAAGAAGATGAGACAGCTTTGCTGGACAACTATAAAAAGCTCCTGTACAATGGATTCCATATCTGTGCCTAGTAGACTGTGAAGGGACCTAGTATTTTGTAGGTATCACTTTCACCTCAAATAGTAAACGATTTCTGATATAAACAGAATCCTAATTTTCTTTTACACTAGTTGTATGAAAGCTATATGAAAAAATCATGAAGTTGATGGAATCAAACATGGACTAAGACATACAATGTGGGATATCTGCTGCCATCCAAAACCAGCTAGAGCAAAAGCCTACAGTTCAAGCAGGGGCATAACTTCTGCACAGACAGGAAAGAGTTCACTGGCTAAAGGTTTAATTTGGAAAATTTTAAATAGGAAATGAATTCTACATTCATTTACAGAAGCAGTTACACAAACAAACACATGCATATTTATCATAGCCATGTTATGTATCTGCAGAGCTCAAAAGGCTAATAAATAGCACAATGAGCTTGTTATTTGTGAATCATTGATGGAATTTACTTGTTGTTTTCATAGTGTGAATTACTGGTAGATGTATCAGGGTTTCCATGATTTTTTTTAAAATTCAAAATAATTCACTGAATGTCTTGAACAAATAGCATTTCAGTGTACAGATTTTCATATTTACGAATATTCATGAATAGTCATGTATCATTTACTGGTTTTTCGCTTATTTGGAAATTCAAATTTCATCTGTTTTTTGACATGTTTACTCATGTTAATGTATTCCTACACCCTAACATTGACAATACTTACACTTGGATTTTTGGGAAAATTATTTGCATTATTGTTATATTCTGCTCATTCTCATTCTGTAAGAACATACTTAAAATTCTCTGGATACTCTTTTCAGAATATATATTTGAATAATTTTCTCTTTTTGTTAGTTTATTTACAGAAAATAAATAGAAGCAGTCCAAGTAAAACTGGGTGGAAACTTCCCCACTATATCTCCCTTCAGCAGTCTTATTGAAAGGTTATCAACACATTCAGTGTATTGTGGATGGATTGTTTTATGACCATTATTTACACATGTAGTTAAGAAACAAAAATGAATAATCAAACTGCAATATAAAATTTATTACTTTCCCTTGAAAAGGTTTCCTTTGAGCTTTTTCCAGGTACTATTTCATACTTCAAATTAGTATTTTTATCTATGTACCCTACTCAATTTATTCACTCCTTAAGAAATTTAGGATTCATTCTCAAATTTATGTCTCTTAAAATTTCTGGTAGTTACCCTTAATTCAAAACTGATCGCTGTGTTGTGACTATAGACCTTACTGATGTGGACAGAATAAAGAGAAGAATGAGAAACTCTTATGTTTTAGTTTCCATCACACTCAGATCAGGGAAGGTGAGGTCCCATAGTGATGGATATATGTTAATATAAGTGTGGCAAAATAGATACAGTTAATAGACAGTTGTTGGTGTTTTATCAGAGGATAAAATTACACAAAGTCACACTTGTGAAGGCAAGTCTCAGGTATTGTTGCCTAATAAAGCTTGGGGAACATCGCTGGGCTTCATGTTTGACTTCTCTGTAACAAACATTTGTCTAAACTCCTTTAGCTTTCTTGAAGTATAGCAGTATTATAAGTAAGAAAAACCTGGAGAAACCAAGTGCTGGAGTTCAGATGAAGGAATTTATTTTTTCAGAAATGTGATGGCCTCTGAATAAATCTTCAAGGAAAGCATCATGCAAGTATCACAACAGGAAAAGTTGTATATTATAGAAGTTTCTATCCTGGCTTTTGATCTTATGCATTAAAGAAAGATGTGTTAATGAAAGGAAGATGAAATTCAAATTTAGCCCAAATGTAGCACTTAAGTCTGTACATGGATTCCCATGCCTGGATTTATTTTTTTAAAGCTTTCTGTTTGCAAGAACAAAATTGTTATTATGTAATATGTTGAACAAAATGTATAATATAAAATTACTTCTACCTCCATCAGGCAAAAAGTCCACCTTGCTCAAAAGCCTGACTCACACATATCTACCCATATTTTATAAAGCTATATATGATATTACGGAACATATATTATCTGCTGTCAGCACAGCACTTGATTCCCCGACAGGTACAGATGCCTTACAAATGGGGGACCCACAAATGGTTTGGGTTGGGTCTTGTCACTAGAATAATTTCTGGTCAAGAAGGCACAATTGTCCCAAATCCCAAATCCCAAATGAGAACCACCCCTCTTCTGATACTATCTGTCTTCATATAAAAATGTATTTAAGAAAATGTTGTGCTATTTATCACAAAAGTGAGCCCATTGATTGTCTTGTTGAGGGGTCTTTGCATCTCTTCCAATACTGCCGCGTTCAGCTGAGGTACCAGCTCACAAAACAAAAAGATAAGTAATACATTTTTGCCTCCCAAAAGTATTAATTTTATTACAATCATACAAGTTGTTTAATTTTTAGATTTGTATTTTCATAGACTTTTCCTCTCATATTCTTTTCTGCATTATTCTTCCTGTCATTTAGCCTGCTTATCTTTTGGGTCACAGCTTACATTGATTTTCCCCCCATTTTTTATCTAGAGTTATTCTTGGTGTAATTGCTATTAATTTTCTAATTTACTTTTTTTTTCTAAATATATTTTTAATTTATGATTTCATTTATATAAGTTCTGTTTTAAAAACTCCCACCTCTGAACAGATGACAGCTTATCAGGAGAACAAACCTTCTTTTCCCTTCTTTTTGATACCGATATCAAGATAATGTTAGCCATATGTTTTTTTCTTTTTTAATCCCATTGTCCTTTCCAGATGCCTTCCTCTCTCACTTCATCATTGTTATTTTGATACATTAATTATATTTTCTAAGCCAATAGCCCTTTAAATTGAAAGGAAAAGGTAAAAAATTAGCACCAAAAAATTCAAGTCCTGTATTGAGAGAAAAAAGTGTTTAAAAAGTAGATATATAGGTATGAGCAATCACATTTAGGGAAAAAGATATTACATTTGCCTACATTGACATATTTTTAACACAGCTAACTACAAAGCCAAACCTGTGTAAACAGTGAATATAAATAATAAATGTTTTCAATTGTGTTTGAGAAGAAATGGTTCTGAACAGGACTGATTTTTTGTGCATAACTAGCTGTGTCTCAGCTGCTGTGTTATGCCATAGTTAAGAAGGAAAATGTCGATGGGCACAATGATGTGACCTCCTGGTGTTTCAGTCCATTTTGGCCAAATTGCAGAAAATAGTGCGGAGAAAATTAACATTTTTAATTTTTTTTTCATTTGTCCATAAAAGCAATCATATTCAACTGGAAAAGACTCTCAATACAAGGTATAGACTTGTTTAGCCCTTTAAAAGTTTCAAAATTTAAATGTAAGCATTATTTTATACTAATAATTATATTTTCCTATTTGTGTTGGTTATCAAAATTAATCACAAATTCTGAATGGCTGCAACAGAAAGGAAATTAGACTCCTCAATAAACAAATTACTGTTCAAAAATTTTGTTCCGGTTTTTCCACAGACATATAATCCAAGAACATCTCCAATAACAGACAGTTATGCAAGTAAAAAAAAAAGAAAAAGAAAAAATAAGGGATAATGATATCCACTAGATGGGAATTGTAACTAGGTAAATGCAGTCCAGGAAAAATCCTTCCCTTTCTTCTTTCTCCTTTTCCCTTCTCTCCTTACCTCAATTAAACATGAGAATAGTGAATCTCTCAAAAATTAAGAGGTACAGGAAAGTGTTTTAAGGTGTCCCCAGAACGTTCTTGTATCCTGGGTAAACAGCCCCAACTCTCCTGGCCTATATTCATTGGAGATGTGCTCCAGCCCTCCGATTCTCTGTGGCCCTGCTTTGATCTCACTCCACCAGGTCCACATCCTTCTTATGTTGGGGGTTCCCGAGCTGATGCAGCACTCTCACTAGAGCAGAGGGGGAGATTCCCCTCCCTCTCCCTGCTGCCCACACTGCTTTGGATGCAGCCCAGGACAGGATTGGCTTTCCGGGCTGTGAGTGCACATGGCTGGGTCATGTTGAGCTTTTCAGCAACAAATTGTTAGTTACTTGCAGTGGTACTACATGGAAGAAACACACAAAGGAAAATCAAGTTAGAATCAAGCTAGGATGATTTGCTGTGGAGAGAGAGAGGTCAGAAATGGAAAAGGGTAAGAGAGATTCTCCAACAAGTTTCAGAGTGGACCCTCTTGCTTTCTAAACTGATGGAGCTTAAGTGTGGCAAGGTCCAATCTTAACCTCAGACTTGGACAACAATTTATGTCTAACAGGATCAGCTGCATGGATTTAATTATTATTAATTCAGTATTCTATCAATCACATATTGAGGATCTAGTATGATTAAGAGGTATCTCTGTCCTGGGTAAAGAACGATTTCCTAGTCTCAAGTAAGGAATCTCAAACCTTGAGAGACATCTATGCTTAAGGGAAAAGTCCCTCGGTATGCAGTCCAGTTGCAATCTAGAGAGAACTAAAATTAGACTTATGCAAAGAGGACTGTCATTAGTAGAATGTCTTTCTGCCTTGAGAAGCAGCTTTGAGAGGTGTCCCACCTCAAGAGGAGATCACTTCCACACTAGCCACACTGCCTAACAGGAAGGGCTCAAAGAAAGCTCACTTAGCCTGTCATATTTGTGGAATAAAGTGGATGGCTTATAGTCAAATTGCATACAATGGGAAGGCGTGCATGAGACTCCTGGTACCCACAGCTTTCTGTGTTTCTTGATAAACAAGTCTGGAAAAACCCTTTAAGCACATGGTTGGTGTTCCTAGCTCATATGCATTAATGCCCGCTGGGTCACACTACTCCTTTGGAGGTTTCCTTAGCCCAGAATTATGGCTCAGACCTTTATCTCCTTTGAAACCTCCACCAAAGCTCTGCTGGTTTGGTTAAGAGACAACATCCATCACAAATGTTCGCAAAATCATTAATTCCTCAATCCTTTTTATGCTGAAAGTAATGGAAATTTTATACTGATGACAATCTGTTCTGATTAATCATACCTAAGTTTTTTATGCCACATAAAAGCTTTTCTCTTCATATTTTGCAGCTTTCTCTCCTAAATATACCTTTGTTCTTCCTTTGCAGAATCTTACAGGCAGATGCTTTTTTATTTTCTGGGGGAGAAAAAAAAAACCTGCAAAATCCCAGAAAACCTCACCACAACTGTCAAGTGGCACTCCAGCTATGAATAACATAACTGCATGTGGCAGAACATTGCGCAGGTGGTAATGGGACTGTGACACTTATAAGTGCCCCTATTCTAGAAGGGGCAATATCTAAACTAGTTAGTAGCATAGAGCAGTCAGAACAGTTCCAAAGTTTTCTGAGGACTCAGTATCGATTCCATTTTATTTCAGACTACCTCCTTTCTAGTACTGCACACTAAATGCCTGGTAGTTTTTTGATGTAGGTGTAATCCCAGAGTGAATCTTCTAGGTTAGTCTTATTATAAATCAGTCCAATTTATTAGCTCAAAGATTAGTTGAAGATATAAATTTTAACATTATAAATGGGTACCATCAGGAGATTTCCATCAAAAGCATTCTACTGGTCTGACTTTAAATTCTGACGTAAATGTGCTCTGTAACATATCCTTTTTTTTCCCGTTCTATGTTTCAGATCAGAGATTTGTTTTACAGACTTAACTTCAGACTTCACTTCAGACTTCAAACAACAACAAAACAAGTAAGCAATGCAATCCTCTGAAGCAGCTTCAACCTGTTAGGATTTCAAAATTAGACCTGAAAAGAACACACCTTTCTCCTCTTCTGAGATATTGACACTGGCAGTGTTCAAGATGGTAATAAGAGAACTGCTTTTGTTCAATTACTGCTGCAGAATACAACAGTGAAAGAGGCAAGGTGATTAATTGCATTCTCTGCACTTTCACAGCTCCTCCAGAAGCTGGTAGACATTTCCCTATGAAATGTCAGTTAGAGACTGCTAAATTATGTCTATTTTTGTTTAATATTAAAAATTATTTTAATAGGCAGTATTAGAAGTTGAGAGTGCTCAGTACAGAGTTGTCTCTTGATGCGGGTCAAAGCTATATAGATTACCACACTTCAAACACTTTTACCCATCAAAACCAATTCCACATGTAACAAAGTAAACAAGCAAACAAACAAACAAACAACAACAAAAAAAGAAGTATGAACCAAAAGTGCCTCAAACAACAGATAGATTAGGGGTATTTCAATTCCTTACATGATTATGAGATGTTTTTTCGTCAGAGATACTTGCACCCTTTCTTTTACAGTTGCCTTGATTCCAATTTTGACTGTAGTAATTCTACCTCCTTCCTAAAAAAAAGTCCTCTGGCTTTTTACACTTTGGTCCTATCTTTAGTAAAGGGATGCCTGAAGTCATTGTGGTGCCTACTCCCAAGAGTATTTCTGCATTTACCTCAGAGCAGAACTGTACTATTATTATATAGTATGTGCACTATATAATTCATATAACTTGCACCCTTCGCCATAGTCCTGTTTTTCTCCAGTTGTCCCTCGAGTGTGAATATGCATATTTAATAGGATAGAGACAGTCAGTGTCTGAAACCTGGTCATGTTCAACTGCATGACAGAGCGAACAGCAACTGCTCCCTGAGTTGTGTGATGGTGTCATGACAAGTGTACAGATGGTGACATGATAGGTTGGGAGTGGGGTGTAAGATCCTTATTTGACTTTGTATTAGGCCTACTCCAGGAAATATGGTGCTTTTAAAATAGTTGCACAAATGGTTAAGAGCAGAAGAATAAAACCATTTATATTCCTACAAAAATGCCTTTAACACAAAGCTCCTGTTTCATTCTCTCAGTACTCCCTTCTCTCTGCCTTTGTCAATTCAATAACAAGGAGACAGGAGGCTGATGTCTTCTGACAAGGGTACTTGCAAAATCAAAAAATGCCAGAACAGCTGAGGGACCTCTGGAAATCATCTAGTCCAACCTGTGTTGATGTGAGTCACCTAGTACAGGATGTTCAGGTCCATGAACAGCTGGATTTTGAACAACTCTTAGACGGAAACGCCTCAACCTACCTGCTACAGTGTCTGACCACCCTCATAGTAATTTTTCCCTTTTAAGTAGAATTTCTAATTCTAAAATTTCAGTTTATGTTCAAATCATTGTCTAGGTTCTATTGATTTGTATTGACCAGCTTTACACTGACTGAAACGAGAGCTTAGATATTCAGTGCACGCAAAGACACCTACCTATGAACATCTAAATGCAAATGTCTACTCTTGAACTGATTACCATTTCATATATCTGTTATTTAAGATCTGTAAACCTTAAGGGCATGAAACTTTAACAGATTGAGAAAATCAAACGAGTAGGTAAACAAAAATATGGCAAAGTGCACAGGAGAACATATTAGCAATGGTTACTTAGCAATGTTGCTTAACTGCTTAAGTAGAAAACCCATATTAAGATTTAATTGGAATTTTAACTGGAAGACAACATTAAGTCATGTTACTGCTGGTTATTCACGAAAGCAAATGAAATGGGTTTATTACCAAAATTATGAATGCAAGGTAGTTTCTCAGAACCTGTTCTGAGGGGTTTCCAGATGGTTTATTTCTTCTGGTAGTAAAAGGAACCATATGTTTTCTGTCTGAATTGCTTTCTGCTTTAAACAAAAGAAAATAATAACAGAATATAACATAATTAAAGGGAAAGACCTTCACCTTCATCAGGTTTTGTGCAATATAAGGATGTACATGAGTTGCCAGGGACTCACTACATCTTTCTAAATAAACAACTGCAAATAAAACTAAGTGTTTTACCTTTGCATCTCTTGACAGTTTGCTGCAGTTTGAGTGATTAGGGACCCCAATGCCAGCAGAAGCCATTAGAGGCTATGTGGGTATTTCTGACAAGGCAGAGAGTTTTCAGACTTAGGAACATGAATTGGTGTATTGGGTTTGTATGGCTAAACTTTGGTAGCAGGGGGCTGAAGGGGTGGCTTCTGTGAGAAGCTGCCAGAAGCTTCTTCCATGTCCAGCAAAGTCAATCTCTGGCAGCTCCAAGATGGACATGCCACTGGCCAGGGCTAGGCCAATTAGAAATGATGGTAATAGCTCTGAGGTAACACATTTAAGTAGAAGAAGAAAAAGAGTTATTGCACAGATGTATTCGTAGCTAGAGAAGAGCAGAGTGAGAACATGTGAGAGGAGCAGCCCTGCAGACCCCAGGGTCAGCACAGAAGGAGGGGCAGGAGGTGCTTCAGGCGCAGGAGCTGAGTCCCCTGCAGTCCCTGGTGCAGACCGTGGTGAGACAGCTGTGCCCCTGCAGCCCATGGAGGTCCATGGGGATGAGTAAATCTACCTGCAGCCCATGGAGGAGATCCACACTGGAGCAGGTGGATGCCGGAGAGGAGGCTGTGACCCTGTGGGAGGCCTGTGCTGGAGTAGGGTCCTGTCAGGGACCTGCAGACCTGTGGAGGGAGGAGGTCACACTTGAACAGGTTTCTTGGTAGGACTTGTGGGGGACCCACACTGTAAGAGGCTCTCCTGGAAGGACTGCACCCCACAGAAAAGTGACTGACATTGCAGCATTTCATGAAGAACTGTTGCCCACGGGATGGACTCATGCTGTAGAAGTTAATAGAGAGTTAATGGAGAACTGTCTCCCGTGGGAGGGACCCCATGCTGGAGCATGGGAAGGTCTCCTCCCCCTGAGCAGCAGCAGCAGCACAAACAACGTGTTATGAACTGACTGTAACCCCCATTCCCCATCTGCCTGCACTGCTGGGGGTGAGGAGGTAGAGCTGGGAAGGAGAACAGAGGAGAAGGTAGTTTTATGGTCTATTTTTACTTCTCATTATCCTGCTCTGATTTTCTTAGTAATAAATTCAATTAATATCTCTAATTTCAGCCTGTTTC
This sequence comes from Grantiella picta, assembly GCA_013397955.1. NCBI lineage: Eukaryota > Metazoa > Chordata > Aves > Passeriformes > Meliphagidae > Grantiella > Grantiella picta. The sequence goes on from VZRM01008322.1 coordinate 1,384,877, forward strand.
ACCCAAGACAGTATTTGGTCAGCGATCTCTCCCACTCCTTATCTCAACTAATGAATCCTTCGTCATATTTCCTCTCCCCGTCCAGCTGCAGAGGGGAATGATAGAGAGGCTTTGGTGGGTGTCAGGCATCCAGCCAGGGTCAACCCACTACAATTGGTTTGCATCTTCATTGCTTAGAATTAGTTTCATTTAGAGTAAATTTTTCCCAGAGAGCTGCGGTGGTCCAAAATAGTTTGAGGGAGCAAGATTATGATTAAGCATAATGGTCAATCAGGTCCTGATTTTACTCCTTGAAGCCTTTTTATTCCAAGATGTAGATTTTATGATCTTTTTTTGCAGCTCAGTTGGTACTTAAGGAACAGCAGTATGAAGAAGAATATGGCTCATTATCATCTTTAGAGGTGTTGGGATTTTTTTTGGACATAGTGCAATCCACCAATATTAGAGATTCCCAAGCAGTCTCTGAGTGAGATACCAGGTCTCTGCAGAGATATTAGCTTGAGGAGTATAGTCATTTTAGAGCAGTGATTTGTCCATTCTAATTAGCCCTGCTTAGGCAAATGAATCCAGTAATTCAGTTATACTTCTTCTAATAGTGATACTTTGTTCAAATTATTCCATTCAGATTTCATTTCTGATAATATTTTAGTGAAATATATGATGTATGTGGGGACAACTTCTCAGTGGTTATAGTAAATCTAAAAACCAAAAATGGAGATTTTCCATGTGAAGTAAATCATTTTGCAAATGTGCATCAAAGAAAGCACCATTTTAAGCCCAATTAGTACAAAATTTCACAGAAATGAGAGCATACTTTGCATCCTGCAGAGATATAAAGCTCAGCTCCATTCCAATTATAAAACACCATGATCTGTACCTTTGCAGCACAGCACACGTCCAATGATTATACGATAATACTGTCACTAGGAACTGTTTAGCCAATACAGACCAAACATCTGTCTCTTGTCCAAAAAGCCCTATAAAACCTACCACTCATAAACCAAAAAATAATTCCATAAATAATATTTTAAGATACTTTTTAATGCATAGGATTTAGGAGCCATGTATGAAACTCTATCTCAGTGACCAGATCCATTATTAAATTTTATAGTTGATCCCAAAATATTTGGGTGACTTGTTCTGTTAGAGCCTAACCCATTTGTATTCATTTAGCAGCAGCTGCCAAAGGGAATCCACAGGTAATATAGCAGAGCCATAAGCTGTAATTAACCTCCCGTGGCAGTTCAGCAGACACAGTCTTGTGTTTCATTCTTATTCTGTGCCACTATCAAAGAGCCTGTCCAAAATGACCTAGACACAGGCACATCTGATCAAAAGGATACCTAGAATCAGAATGTGCTATAACCAGCCTGCTTGCTACTGCTGTTGTAATGGGCCCTGAGGCACACCAAAAAGTCACTTGTCTTCTCAAAAGAAGACAAATGTAAGATTCTATTTAAATTATTTTTGCTTCAGTTTCCATTTTGCCTTCAGTGATATCTTTTACAAAAGATAATTAGCGCCATGAGTGAGCCATCTGCATCACTCATGTTGATTTTCCACTCCCGCTGGAGCTGAACCTTTAGCCTTTAGCTTAGCCATTTGGTGCCTGTGAGACTAGCCGTATGTCATGGTCATTGACAAAGATAAATAATGATGCCTTACTGAAGTAAAGAGAAGCTATTAATAAAAATAATGTGAAATGGGCTGATCTGAATGCTTCTCACTGGCAGCATGCTTAAACAAAAGCTTAGACTTCTATTAGCACTCTAACCTCATCTATAGGATCTCAAAAAAAAAAGGAGAAAAATAAAAGAAAGAAATTATTTAAACATTACATAATCTGCTTCTATCTCTGCATAAGCTTTAGCTGCAGCATTCATGACAGGATGTGTAGCCAGATTAAGAGAATGTTGCTGAATATTTCAGGATCTCAGTCAGGGTGCCTTATTTTTATTGATTTCAGGAGAAAATGCCAGCCAGATGAGAAGAGCTTTTCTTGTTGTTTGCCACTTTGAAGAACCATATAGAAAAGGTTTCAAAACAACCCCTCTGCCAGGTCTGTTGTCTTTAAATCAGTTCCCTTTTAGTCAGAAGAGAGAAACATCAAAAACATAATTCAAAGATGATTCTGTATTATCATGTCTTGTCATCCAGTAATTTTTTTCACTTATTTTTTACCTACTACAACACTCCAAGATTTCAGATAGTGAAGTTTGTATCAGAAGTTCTCCTGAACTCTTTAGCAGGATTCTCTGGTCTCTATATGCAGTTTCTTGTACAAACAGCTTGAAGAGTTGGTAGCTGTCAAAGGATTAACTCCTCAAGGTCCAATCCAATATATAATAGGTACTTGATTTAACTGGAGACTTAACTGCACAAATGGCAATAAACTTTGACCAAAAAAAAAAAGTTCACACTTGCCTAATACTCCTTAGTGGAAGAGACTAGCAGTTGGATGGATATAGAGATATATTGAACTTTGTCACAATATTATCACAAAAGAGATTTTTTCAGTATGAGAATAGGGTTCAGAGGACAAGGCTGACAATAAATTTCTGATCACTGAGAAAAAAAATCTTGTGGTTCTCAATGTTGGAGGCTGTTCTTACACTGATATTCAGTCTGACAAGTAATATTGACATTTAGTCTTTTTTAATTTATAAAGAAGAAAGAAGATACTCACCCAACAATATTTTCCTTCGTATTTATTGTTCAGAGATGTATTAAATTCACATAACTTACCTGTTACAGCAGCTATTGCATCTGAAGTCAGTAGATCAGTGAACAACTTAAAACATTTTACATTTGAGGCTGTGGACTGGTATTCAACACAATCAGTGAGGACAATCAGTCCCTGCATGTAACATAGAAAGCCAAGACTTAAGAACTTGCACAAATTCTGTCTCACCATAGACAAGCTATTGCAGTGGTTATTCTCATGCTGATAACATTTTTATGACCTTAAGGTGAACCACGCAGACCTCTACTGGAAAGCAGGTTTAACTTTCAATTCATGTTTTTCTTTTATTTGTTTACTAGTTTTGGCTGTTCAGAAGAAGCATTCAAATATGTTGCTTTTTAAGTCAACTTTAGTAGCACAAATTTCAGCTCTTGTATACAAAGTGCAGTTTTGGGAGATCTAAGACACATTGAAACTGGAGCCTGCAATACTTAAATAAATAAAATGTCAAGATGTCTGGTTTAGGATATTAGTTAATAAAAGAACAAGAAAAGAAGTGCTACCATTTCTGACAGTTCCAGTCCTAGCATCCTTGTTAATGGAGCAGAGGATGATTTTTTTTAAACATGTTTGTAATTATCTCTGACCTACTCTCTGAAACTGAAACTGTTTTTGCTTCCTCAGTAGCTGACATTACCTTCCCAGATGTTTTGATGCCTCACAGTAGAGATTTTGTGATGTGCATTTGGTTTAGGCTTTATGGTTTTTGTGAAAGGCACATCAAAATACACAAAACAAAATCAAAGTGTCAGAACATGAGAAAGATACTATCAGATATTTTAATTAATGTGAGAGTGTAGAGAGGGAACTAAAGTCTAGGGTTTCTTTTCCTTACTGTAGGCAAATTTAGTCCACATTATTTATTTATTTATTTATTTATTTATTTTCGAATCTTCAGAGAAAGCATGTCTTATGCAAAATATATAAACAAAGAAGCATTTGAGCAGATATTAAAAAAAGTGTTCAGTTTTCTGGGTACATAAAAATCTTAGCCTTTTTTGAAAAGTTAATAGGGTACAAGGAGAAATTCACAGTTGAAGATTACATAACGAGGCTTGAAAAATTAGCACGTTATTGTTGGAATTACAGGAATGGAATACCTGTAGGACTGAGAGCAACATTTCAAATAAAATGGGCAATGTCTCCAAGTATGTCTTAAGTACAGTAGAACAGGTTATTAAAACATATATCAATAAATGCATTGTGTTAACACCACACGAAAAGTCAGGAAATTTGGCAACTTTGTTTAATCTGTCACTGAATCATGGTAAAAAAAGATAAACAAGATTTGTATGCGTACTTCTCTATCAAACCCAAAATATTTTTAACAGACCATTGTCTAGTCCAGTTTACAGTGACTAATGTAATATGTCTTCCAAAAATAGTCACAGAGACAGTTTCATGATATAATAAATCATGTGGGACTGATTTAGGATATTTCATGCCACTGTACAATAGAAATTAGGACACAATTCAATCCATTAACAGGGATTTTCTCTACAAATTCTATAATATTTTCCTGTTTTTTTAAGTGCCAACTTATTGCCTCTTCACTACTCCCTTTCATTATTCTTTCTTTTGAATTCCCTCAAAACTATACTCACTGTATTCATTGTTATAACACTCATTAATGTCATTCAACAGTTCTGCATATTTTTTAGTTCAAAATGACCTTTAAATACATTACTGACTTTGAACAATTTATTCTGCCCACTTTTAAATGAGTAGTGTCTAAGGAAAATTACTTTGTGGGAAGGGTTTTGTTCAGCCGTGTTTTGGGAAAGCTTGGTACAAATAAACAAAAACCTTAAAAATATCCCAAATTATTTTCTGTCAGATTTCTAGGCTTTCCAGATGGAGGTAAGATTTGTAAATTTGGATAGCATCTTTTGTTTATCTTCATAAAGTTTGGATGATATTCCACTTTTTTGAATTCCTTATTCATCTTTGCAACAATACTTGCAAAAAATTGTTTTTCTTGTTCAAATCTTACTTACACCAAGAAATGGTCTTTCCTTAAAATATACTCTTTTTCAATTCTAAATCTGTGCTTCAGAATTCTCCAGTTCAAATTTAGTATATTGTTTTACTTCCATCTCTTTCCAGATTTACCTTGGAGGACAATGTCTAAAACTAGTGGAACAGGAATTTAGTATTGATTTTAAAATATATTTAAATCTTAAGTAGTTGTCTAAACCACATGATTATCATTACATATTTGATCAGTAACAAATGGTTGCTCACTGCTTAGTCTACCTACACATCTATTATTCTATGGATGCTTTTTACCATTGATTAGATAAACTCATTACATAATGATTCATATTATTGATTATCTAAACCATGCAGTAATTGTCTGAGTGGGCAATCTAAGTTTCTTAAACAGGAAGACCATTTTTTTTCTGCTTCACTGAGCCTTGAAACGTTCAAGACTAGTTTGTGCAGATTGAAAGATCTTTGTGCATTTATTTTTTCCTATACCTTCCTACAAAAAGGCCATCAGTGGTATTCCACAAGCCTTCGGGCTGTTACCTGAAGTAATAACTCAGGTAACATATGGCTCAGTAAGTCAAATAGAATTTACATGCCTTAGGGCTTATCTGTCGCATACATAAGGCTTTATTTATTGAGGAGTTTGAGGGTTTGTTGGTGAGGAAAAATGCAATGATTTTGTTGAGAAAACATAACCCGAGACACATAACATATTTAGGTTTCCATATACAGTCTTGGACAACCTGCTGGCAGGTTAAAAGTGTGTTGGGGCACCAGAGCTCATGATGCAACTGGAATGAACCGAAATTTTCATTCTGGCACTGATCTTGCAGCTTCTACCACCCCATCACTCAATGACATTAACCTTTGTCACTGAGTGCTGAGTTATAACTTATGAAATTGTTTGAGTTTTATACCTTTGGACCCTTGGTTAGTCTGTAGTTTGGCTACTGGAAGACACTCTGCATAATGATGGAGGGTCCTACATATCCAGGCTTCACCAGTCATGTTGTTCCCTTTGCTCAGCTGCTATTTGGCTTGATGACTTCCTTCCTTCCTTCCTTCCTTCCTTCCTTCC
>VZRM01008322.1:1390936-1415431 GCA_013397955.1 Grantiella picta
TTCCTTCCTTCCCCCCCTTCCTTCCTTCCTTCCTCTTTTTTATACCAGGCATGTTTTTGCAGCTCAAGGTTTACATTTTCAGTGACAGTAAATGACAATCAATGTATTGTCTATAGCTCTGGGGCTTTTGTTCTGAGCTTGTGTCCTTATTTTCAAGTCCTCTGAAAGTTAAACTCCCTTAAACACCACATTGTTACAAGAGACACCAGATACCATGTTCCTGCTACCTGATTCCTCAGCAAATTCTTCTAACACGTTTATTACAAATCAAATAGGCTCTATCCCTGATGTCTTGTAAAATTAATGTAGGGAAAATAGTGTCATGCCTGCAGCCTTTTACTCACAATGGCCATGTGGTATTTATTGAGCCATAACAAAACAAAATCTGAACATGATGGAAGTTTGAGTACTACATGAAAACGGTGGGTGACACAGTGCCTGCAATTGTATGCAACAAGACCAGTGAGTTCCTTAGCAGGACCTGTCAAATTCTATATTCCCAGATTAATATGTAGATTTTCATTAAACACTGCTGTACAATTTTATTGTTTCCTTAGCATAAAACTCAGCTTTGATAAAGCTGTTTTCTCCCCTGTTTTTCTGTATCTGTGTATCTCAAAGGGGAAGGGCATTGAAGCTTTTAAGTTGTTAAACTTTTGATAGACATCAAACTATAGCAATTGTTCTTGTTGTTTAAAATTGAAATTTTCTGTTGTATTTCCTGCACAAACTGTATTAACTCTTTGCAATGATCATTCCAGAAAGAATAATCCCAGAGGGATAAAGAATATGAAAGTCTAACTCAGACAGTAGGGCTTTTAATTGGTAATTACTACCCTTTTTTATTATCAATATAAGCTTTTAAAGCCTGTTGACTTTTAAGTCTTCTCCAGCTTTACTGCTTGGTTTGATACTTAGCCCGAGTCTGTCTCCCGACTTCCTAAGATTTATTCCAAGGAGTTATTATACAAATTATTCCTACATTGACCTTTGTGAAAGCACTGTGATAATTGCATGTTTTCCTACAGTAAATCCTGATCTAAACCATTGTCATCTGCAGCAACGAGGAAACACAGGGAAGGTAAAGTTTTCCTCATATGCAATTCAACTTTGTGTGTCACTCACATGAAAAGAGTTCACCTCCTGGCTCCATTAAAGGAGGGTGGAGGTTTGAAGCCTGGGCTACAGTGCCTCTGCCAGAGCAATTGGACTGCAGGGTGCCCTGGTGCAGCAGTGTTGTTTCTAGAAGGACTTCTATTCCCTTTGTCCAGAAACTTCTTGGAATTCTTCCTCTAGGCAAGGAAGAATTTGCCCTTTCCTCAAAGCTTATATTCCCTCTGAAATGTTCCAAATAAGGTAAAAAATATGTTTTTCCCACAATTTTTGTGGTTTTAATGGAGGACCAGTAGAATTTTGTATTTAAATTTGTTGTGTCCAGAATGGGATTAAAGAGTGTCATGCAATAAAAAAAGATAATAAAATGAACACTAAACTGATTCCTAGGTGAACAGCTAAATTTTTTTGCTAGATGTGCAATGCCTGCAGAGACCGTTTTGATACCTGTTGAACACCTGGTTTACCAAAGATAAGTGTAAAGAATGTAGAAGTTTTAGGGCCCAAAGGGAATCAACTTTAACTGATTTAAAGATCTAATGATCTTGGTCTCTCATATAGAAGAATGCTTGATGCTTGCAACAAAATACTTAAAGATAATATTCAACTCCAAAATTATAATCACAAATGCATAAAGAAAATTACAGAAATTAAATTAGTCACATATGCTGGTACTATGTAGGTTTGGGGTTTTTTGTTTGGCTGGTTGGTTTTTTGTTGTTTTGTTTTTATTCACTTTGCAGGTAGCTTTTATGCATATAACCATTTTTACACAATCAACCCTGAGAATGTTACATAGCTGTTATGCATACATGAGCATGGAGAAAACAGTATAGTTCTGCATAGCACAATACACCACAAAAATTGCGTCAAATACTTCCTGAAGTCAATAAAGATTTTCACACAATGAGCATTGGTTTGCCTGGAGCATGTCAGTATTAGAGGTTTTCTACTTCTTACATTAGAGAACTTCTAGAGAAGTTGAGCCAAAATGTCTGGGACAGCATGGGTGGCGGTGAGGAGGAGGAAGAGGAAGGTGGCACCTGTTACCTGTTGAGAGAGAGGAGAATTGAGTGAGCGGCTGCATGATGCTAAATTTCCATCTGGGCTTAAACAATGACAATTATACATTCTGTATTATATTTTGACTCAAGCAGAATTTCTTCCACATAACTAGATGTTTACTCACACAGACATGTTGCCAAATCGAAAAGTTTCCAGTAGAAATACTGTTGCTCTGACTGTCCCCTAGCAATAGGGAAGGAAATAATATACTGTTTTAAAACTTCTAAGTATAGATTTCTTTTGCCCTTGAAAAAGTTGGCTTTTCTAGACTATAACTAGAAGTTATAGTGGCACTGTAAATCAGACAGCAAAGGGTCATAGATGAATTATGGGTTTCAGAATAATTTCCAGGAGACAGCATGCTATGTTAGTTGAAAATAATGTGTTCACTCCTTCACTGTCTTGCACCTTTTGTATCCATTTTCACCCTTGTACAGGAAAGCTAATTGTATTAGTAGCACTTTATATTCTCTGTACACAAGAGAAAAGCAAACCACAACATTTTGACTACTTAATTTTTATTTTAGTAAGGCACAATTTGTTTTATTTTTATTTTAACAATGAACAAGGGAATCTAAAGTGAATTCAAAGGAAAATAGTTCTGCAGCTATTTCTATTTGATGACCAAAAGATTTATTGTGAATATAAAACCTGCTTTATTATTCTTACTATATATTTTTGTACCCAGAAAAGCTCACATTTGAATGTTTCAAAAAAAAGGTGGTAATTTGCTAGTGTTCTTGATTCTATAGTACTCATAGAGTACCAAGAAGAGAAATTTATTTTTATCTTAACCTGTGATTTTATTCTTCTGTGTGAGGATGAATATCAGTCTTAACTTTACTATGATGAGAGTAATAGCCAAGTGTACTCCAACTTACAAATTATTGTAGACATATATATATAATTGAAAAGCAGTTTGCATAGAAATCAAAAGTAGAAGACACTTATTCAAATGAAGGTTGACAAAAATCGATAGCATACAAAACCATTCCTTTCAAAACAAGACTTACTTTTATACTGATTTATGTCTTCATCATAAGCTACATTTACATGGCAGAAGCATTTGGGGTACTAACATGCTTTGGTATTTCTAAACTTTGTAGCCACTGGACATTGGATTCACAACGAATAGTTAAGCTCCAGCTTGCATATACTCTCACAGAAGTTTAGTCTCATGCTGAGGATATAACACAAGTTAATTTGCTCTTCCTGTGTCTTCTGTTTTCATCACAGCTTTGTCACAGGCTGATTCTCATAGTAACTGTACTTTTAGGAGTATTTTGTGATATTAGTGAGTGCCAAAGGGAGTGGGTGTATTTCATGTGAGAAAACAGAGAGGCGGCATGGTAAACACACTGGAAAGATCAAAGCAGTTGGAAATGCAGAGGAAAAACAATAACATTCTAATACAAACATGGAGGACTTGAAAACACTATATTAATAAAAGATTGAAATAAAGTAGCAAAGTAGAAGCAGAGATCAGATGAAATCTCATGTCATTCTTTCAGTGAACTAAAGAAGAAAAGTGCATAAGGAGCACAGTTGAATCTATAGCTTAAGAAAACAGATAAAAAGAAAGAAGTGAGTGTGGTAAAAAATAAAATCCAAAGTAGAATCATAGTCAAATAATATTATTTCAGGTCTGAATATTGACAGACCATTATGATGAAGTCCACTGTGAGATTTATTTATTCAGAGATACACACTTCAACACGAAAGTTAGTGTGACTCCCTAATCTTTTGGCTGAAAAGGATTTTTGGTGAACCAACTGATAAGTCAAAAACCTCAAAGTTCACTGAAGGATCTGGGAATCAATGAGGATGCTGAAATGTAAGGATTCTGTATAGAGTGCCCAGGTTGAAGACAAGAGTATTTTTCATTATCTGTGTGTTCTATATCATGGCAAAAGACATGACAGAAAACCAGAGAAAACTCTTAGAATGATTCAGTAGACTCTGCTTGTGTCTGGACTTGGTGCTGAGTCTCAGAACCATGACCCCAAAGTCAGAGGCTGCACTAATTACTCATTTATCCAAACATTTTAAGGGTTTGCTGTTGTCTGACCATCTACATATAGACACCAAGATATCTCGTCAAGTACTTGTTTTTACCAAGTACTGCAAGAGGACTAATAATCACAAAGAGCTTGTTGAAGCCCTATCCTAAAATACAGATCTTTGTTATTTAGGAGTTCCTTCTATTTTTTTTTTCTGCTTATAATATCTATCCAAGTCAGTATGTAAATAAAAACTTCCTATTTTAATCAAAACATTCTGTAGAATCACCAAAAAATGTCAGTAGTAATGATTTTAAGTTTTCTTTTAGGGAGCTGATAAAACCAGAAGCAGCTTAGGAGCAGATAGACAAATGGGAGAATTTGTTATTTCACAAAGACCTGGAAATCATGTTTGAAAATACACCAGCTTTAGAAGTATTGAGACAGTCATGAAAGCAAAAGCCTTGAAATTCAGTATCTCATATGTGATGATGGCTAAGAATAGTTGCATAGATGAATGTGTGAGGAAAAGACTAGCAAAAGCAAAGTTTTTTTGCTGGAATGGTCTCCAGTACACCCATACATTTGCAGATCATGAACTTTTTGAAGTGGTGTATGTTCATGTCTAACAGCACTCCAGGAATCAGTTTCCTAATAATTTCTCTGAGTTTCAAATTGCTTTCAGAATCCTTTGGTGCCTCTTAAAATTGAAAGTAAGTTGTCCCAGACAGCTCTACCATCAGTTTAATCTGATGTTCCCAAATGTTTGTATTTGAAAAGACAGTGGCAAATATTTTCCCATTCATAGCCTCAGTGTAATTTGTGATTTCGTATATCTTTGGTATCTCCTTGACTAATTCCTCCCTGTATCAATTTAGCAGACTTAATAACGCCTCTCTCTGTAGTGGTTCCTTGTGTGGGGAATGGTTCCCTACTTCCTAAAACTAAATCATTCCTGTCACTTTTCTTCGTGCCTTTTTCTTCTAAAACTGCTATATTCTTTCCTTAATAGGGGAGTCAGATATTTAAATATGTTTCAGGGTGAGGGTGTTTGGGTTGAATAGTGGGACAAATTTTCTTATATCTTAAAAAAAGCCCCAAAACCTGCAAAAAAACCTCCGCTCTGTTCTTTTCATTCTTCTTTATTCCTAACATTTTTAGTTTTGCCTTGCTACTGATCATTGAGCTATTTTCACACAATGAAATCAAGATCTCTTTCCTGAGTTCTAATTGCTCACTTAGAGCCAAGAATGTATATGGAAAATTTGGATTATTTTTTCCTGAGGGCATTGTTTTAGATATATATGTATTGAGTTGTTCTGTGTAGACATTCCGTTTTATTAGCAGACATTATCACCTCACTGTCTCCTTTTCCTGGAGTGTTTATGAATATCACTGGCACCAGCACAGATCTCTGAGGAACCCTTCTCCATTAGTGATCACTCTCCACTGGGAAAATAGACCATTACCTCTTACTTTTGTTTCCCTTTTTTTTTTTTTTTAAAGAGGCATTCCTCCATGCAATGGCATCCCTTTTACCCCATGGTGGGTTACTTTCTTGAAGAATGGCTGGTGAGGAATCTAGTCAAACATCTTTTGAAAATCCAAATAATTTTTATCTGTGAGCTAGTTCTCACAAAAAGACTACTGAATTTGTCAAGTACGATATACCTTTGCAAAGAGGGGGAAGACTGTTTTCTTTAAATTCACATTTATCCTCTGATCTTGTCTTACAATTTTTTTATCAATCAGAAAACTACAGACAAAAGATGTAATTGTTCACAGCTCTTGGGCTTCATCATGGACACCGCTAGTAAAACTGATATTAGTAACTAAAGAAGTAGTCAAAGCAGTCAGTGGCATCCTAGGAGAAAGTCAGCTGCCTGCCAATAAGCAAGATTTAAAGTGTTTCTAGAAGAGAGGGTTAAATATCTAGCTTTATATATAGACACCTGCTGTTGATGCCTACATTTAGGAGACTTAATCTGGAGCTGAATTTCACCCTATAAGCTGTCGAAATCTAATTTCTTTGGCTAATGTCATTGCTAGTGACAAATGTAGTATACAAAACTACTTTTGTAGTTTTTTAAAGGTTGTGAAGATCATGAAGACCATGTGAAGGTCCTCGGTGACTGCAGAAAGGCCATTACTGCAGAAAGGCCATTACTGCTCCCATCTCCAAAAAAGGCAGGAGTGGACAGTCCATGGATCTGCTGCTCAGATCCATCGGCTGATCAGGCCCATCTTAGTCCCTGGGAAAATCAAGAAGTTAGTCCTCTTTGCAACCCTTGTTGTAAATATAAAGGTGAGGAAGGTGAATGGGAACAGTATGCAAGTATTTAGCTAGAAGTCTGGACTAAAAACTTATTGAAGTAATTTCTAGTCTGAAGAAATACACAGCCTTGTAGTTCTTTGCCTGAAGTCCTTTATTGCACAGTGTACTTTTTCAGGAATTGTTGCAATGCTAATGAAATGGAATTCAGAGATTGCTCCTACTGGAGAAAGTTCAGTGGAATCTGAGGTATCATAGCCTTACAATGTCTAAAATGTTCTAGAAATTTTATAGTATAACATAGTTCCAGCCCTTTAGAGCTGAAAAAACAGGTAGAAAAAGAAAAACGATGCAATAAGGAAACTGGGGAAAAATGCAAAGTATTAGAAGTTTGGTCACGTTTGCAGCTAACATATATCACATTTTTATATCATAATCAAGTAAAATAAACAGACTGCATATCTAATCTTTTAATGAACCCAATTTAATTTTGTTTATTTTTGCTTAATTTTGTTTAATTTTGTTTAATTTTGTTTAATTTTGTTTAATTTTGTTTAATTACTCATTTAATTCCCAGATTGGGCATGCAGCCGTAAAGCCAGATGACCTGGAAGGTTTTGTACTTTACAAAACTGGACACAAACAAATTCCAGCAAATTTCAGTATGATGAATAATTATAATAACCTCCAAAACAAATCAGTGTCGTAAATTTTTTTTAGAATAGTATTATCCACACTAAGAAACCTTGATGATGTTTACTCATCATATTGAGCACTTATTTTTTTTTCAGAAGAGGTAGTCGGAATACTAAAGTATAATACAGTATCTACATAATTGCTGAAGGGAAATATTTTTGCAATATATACCTGTTCAACTCAACATTAAAATTTGTGTCACACTTAAAAATGGAATTCCGTTGAAAAATGCTGACTTATGGCAATATCTCAGCAACATGCTTAAATTAAATATAGTTTGTAAAAGGCAGAGTTTTCTAATCTTCCTTAATTACACTCTGACAGACAATATAAGAAGATTTTCTTTTAATTAAATATATGTGGGACAAGCAGACAACATCCATTTTATCTAATCACCTAAATATTCAGAGGGAATTAACAAAAATACCTAGTGAATGGTCATTCTGGGGAAACAGGTAAATCACAGGTTCACAAAATGACTTACAGAAGTTTTATGGTTCCCATCTTGCGTCAGAACACAGTATATCTACATTGTTCTAGTCTGATGTCTGTCTAATCTGTGTTTATCTTCATGATGTGAAAGGCCCTGTAAAAAAAATATCTTTTGCTGAAAATGTAGATGTTAATTTCTCATGCTGTTTTCAAAGGACACACAGAAAAAGAAACCTTCATGGGCCCATAATTGGAACATTTAATTTCATGAATGGTTAATTCTCCTCATGTCCATCAATGGTAAATTCTCAGCATGTCCTTCCTCAGCTGGAGAAAACCTGTCCATCAGCACCGCCAACTTTTTCTTTCTCTTAGTTTTGTAAAGGTCATAATTTTATTTTCTGTTCTGTCTTGGTCTATAATATTATGCATGTTTTGTAACATGTTGTGCTTAAAACTTGACATTCTGCTTCTTGAAGTCTGCTACAAGAGGAAGCAGAACTAAGAAATCATCTCAGATCTTTCTCAGTGTTTATTAATCCCTTCCAAGATGGGAGATGGCCACTGCCTCTCCCATTCCCAAATTCACTGATTTATTTCAAGATTCTGCTTACAATTAAAATTAATAATTAGTAAAATATTGAATATTGTAGGACTTAGGACATTTGAATCCATCTTAAAAATATTAAATAAGTACTACATCTTTATAATTTTTTTTTTCATTTTGTCTGTAACCACCCTGTTGTAACATATCTATGCCTATTACAATTCCCCATCAAAACCATACAACTCAGTGTAAAAGTGTTTATAAGATTTTAAATTGGAATTCAAAATTCTTGATTTTCTACGTCAGCTACTACCTGACAGAGGTCTGACAGTATGCTTTGATACAAATATATGTCAAGATGTTTCTTCTATTATAATCTTGTTACTTCTTAAATGCTTACAGATTACTCACTACTTTCCGTGATATATTTATAGGATTCAGAATTAATCTTTATATGGTTCTGTTCACAAAGGTTTACTTTGCAAGGCAATTACACTTGTCTATGCTCTCTGATCTTGAGGGAGTTCTTAAAAATAATTGCTAATGGGTTAGAAATTGATTGGCACATTTCTTAAGTACTTTAGTGTGGTCTCTTGCAACTTGTGGCCTCTGGAATATTGGAATCTGTAAGACACCAGATAATAGTTACTTCTTTATTTGTTATGCAGAATATACTTCAAAACAGAAAATAATGGGAAAGAAGACAATTCATCTGGAAGAGTTACTATTAAAGACTTAACTCCCACACAAAAAACCCTCCAAAATAACAAACCCAAAACAAAACTCAAAACCCTCAAAAAAGAGTACATAAATAAAACAAGGAAGAAGTAAGATATAAATACCCAAACTACAGTGGAACTCTTACAGAAGATGTGATATGAATGATTATTTCAGAAATACTGAGTGAGCGTATGGGGGTAGGAAATGTCTTCCAACTATGCCTAGTATAGTTGTATTGGTATTGGTTTTATTGGGATTGGTATTGTATAGTATTGGTAACAATTACCTACAGGAGTGAAAACCATAGCTGGAAAAATTTACTGATATCAAAAACCAGGCAGCTAGTGGAGAACTCCACAGTGTTTGCTCAGCACAACGAATCACTTCATCTGATTAAGCTTAAGAAATTTAAACAAAGAGATTCTGAAATGAAACAGCAGTTGACAACGATACATTTCCAGAGCTTTAAGACTTTAGGGCAAAGAATCTACCACATATAACAACATTAAAAATCTGTCAGTCATTTATTCATCTGCCAGCTCTCTTCATGGTGCATGGTGGGATTAGATAATTTTCCTTTCAGAGATAAATATATATCTTCAGGTAATTAGGTTGACAGAGGAAGATGTGCAAGAGGGTAAGATACGGAGCCAAGTGCCACCAGTCTCCTGTTGCCTCCTTGGCCAGAATTCAAATTTAAGCAGAGGAATAAAAAATAAATGCACACTAACAGCCGAGAGGAAACCTACAAAATCAGTTTCAATTTTCTTTCTTTTGTTCTTATCAATAATATATTTGCATCAAAGGTGAATCAAGGCTTCTTAACAGTTTATGTTTGATCCCTCTATGCTCTTTTTCCAAAAATATCTGCAAGATTTCCTTCATAAGATTTTTACTAATATGAAATACATGAATAGCTAATTTAGGTGTCAGTGGAATAATTTCATTACTTTTGCTCTTCTGCCCCTTTTCTCAGCTATTTAAGGATCTAGAAAAAAACCCCACACAAACCTTTCTAAGTAGTCTGTATGTTCTGCTGTATTTGTGAAGGACAATGAATTATATAACAGAAAAACTTAAAAGCCCATAAAACATATTGACCAGCCTGGAGTGAGAATTGATGCTGTGCACTCTGACTGCTATAAGAAGTATATTTTTGATATACTTAACTGCAAAATTATAAAGTATCTCTGATTAACTGATGTCTAAATTTCCCATAGTATATTCTTATTTGAATAACAATTTTCTAAATAAAAGCATTGACAATTTGGTTTAAGAACACATCCAGAACATGCCTGGATGTTGTGGGCTTTGATGATCCGTATTCTGTGTAGAGGAGATGCCAAGTCATTTGAAGATTCTGTTTCAGTACACCTGCAGGTATACTGAATTACACAGGTGATTCTGCTTTAATAAGCAGCTAGGAATTATGGTGAATTGAACCAACTTAATGGTAATTTGCTTTCACATAGTGTCTTGTATGTTAGATGAATATCAAAATCCAGTTTCAGGTTTCTCTTTAGCCTGAGAATGTTCAGACTGAAAACTTCACAAAAGGGTGAACTACTCACACAGACATATATATTTAGGTATGGAAGAAAACCTACTCCGCCAATACCACTTCTCATTGTGAAACAAAGAATACAAGTTTCTTTAAAGAAAAGATGGTGAAATGATGCAGTGTGAACTTATACTAGTTCAATCACTCAGCAAGGAAGAGGGTGTTTATTTCCTAAAGTATGTATTTTGTATTTAATAGGCCTCCTGACCACCTTGATACCACAATCATTCTGGGAGACAAATCAAGGACAATTCAGGCTTTCTGGACAGACAGGGTGTGTTTTTTAATTACAGCAGAGAGAAGACTGGATGCCTGTTCTACCTCCTCAGTGAAGAGAAACATGTTACTTTGCTTCAGATTGGTATCATTTGCTATGATGCCTTAACTTGACTTACCTGAAATAGAGGCCAGACAAGGTTAGGAGAATAAAAAGTGGACAAATTTATTAAAGGCCTTAGGTACATTCAGGGCAAACAAAGCCCACTCATGAGGGCTTTGTTCCAAAATGGACCCTGAGTCATGAGGTCTTCACATTTTATAAGTTCTGTCTTATTAGCATACTGGGCCTTAATTCTCCAATTACACTTTCATGTAATGATGTCAATCACGGCAAGCCTGCTCCTCCCAGCTCACTGTTTACATATTTTGGGGCTCTGAGGCAGCTGAAGTGTTCTTGGATTTCCACTCAGAGGAATTGTTTTGGCTAAAAGTGCTGGGAACAGAGGTGCTAGCATTTTATATGAGGCCTAGAACTACACCAAAGCTACAGATACATGAAGAATAGAAGCTAGAAATTCTTAACACATCAGTTGCACTTCAATTTAGGCAGAAAAAAAAAAAAAGGAGACTTTTTATCACATATTGTATTCCTATTATATTGAAATCAAACATAATAGTGTGGAAAGAAAGTGAAATCACCGCAGGCTCTGATCATATAAAGAGCAGTGAGCAGGAGTCACAGTGCACCCAGGCAGAGCATTTCCTTGGAACACTTGGCAAGGATGAGGTAACTGTGTTCTTTCCTGGAAATCAAAAAATCCCAAAATATTTCCATGGAATATCACCTTTTTTCCCCCCCTGAACTGCCAAGATCAAGTGCCTTCTAACATGAGAAAACAATGACTTAACAAAGGGGCAATATTTCAACTCACTTACCTATCCTTTCCCTGAAGTTAATACTTACTTCTTTCAAAGAACACAGATCTGATGCTCAGATTTCTGGGACAGAATTTTCCTTTTTTGTATGTGTTTGTTGATCATCTTGCATAATAGGGAGATAGTCAGTGTTTTGGTCCTACAGCCTTAGTTCTTTACAAGTTTTTACAGTAGTTGGATGTTTATCCTTATTTTTTTCCCATCTGACAAGAACAGTAAAAGCCCAAGTTTTCTGGACCCTATAGAAAAAGAAAACAGAAAAGATTGACAACTTGTCATGAAAGATATCCTACTGGAGAATGAAGATGTAAAAAAATATATACCTTACCAAAGAGTAGTAATACGCACCTTGAAAAAAATTCATTTGGGGAGTTGATTTTATAAGAGTATTTCTTTCCAGGAAATCTTCTGAAGGATGACATTGAAGAGAGGAACGAAAAGAAAAATAAAATAATTGACCATGACCTGCAGTTGGCTTTTGCAAGCATTATTTCCATAGCATGGTGTTGATATGAGGGAAAACAAATACAATTACCATAATTTTGTATGTGTTGATTTGAAAGATTATGAATTCTAAAGTAGTTATATGACTCTCTCTTCAATTTGCAAATTTATCCCTTATGTCTTGGAAAGTCTAATGTTACTAAAGAATGATGAAACAAAAAATATTGTGTTCAAAACATTTGGTCTTTTACTAATTAGCAAGTACATATATTTAAAAAATGCCTCACCTAAAGTGAACAGATTGTTCCATTAACTGAAATTTTCATGTCCAACTTTTCCTGAGATCCAGAATATTACATGCAAAAATCAGGTTTTTTAGTGATGGTCCCCTGTCAAGGGCAGTCTCTACATACATAAGGTGACTAGAAGCTTTAGCTTCAGCCAGATAGACATTATTTGTGCATCTGGTCCAATTGACTGGGACCTGACTGAATCTTTATTTTACTAGAAGGCAGGTATGATGATTCAAGATGTATAAGTTACATATTAAAATACCCACAACAGTGCAACATTTAATTCAACAAGAAGAAAAATGGCAGGATTTCTTTTTTCTCGTTAAATGCTACTTATATTTCTGATCATTCGATATTCAAGATACAGACAAAAGAGAAATAATCCATGAAAACAAATTAGATAAGCATCAGCAGGATAGAAAATTTTTTACACAATAATATTTCTGAGTTGTTTGGTCCTTGGAAGTAAGTAAAGATAAGACATGTTGCCTTCAGTGATAGACTGAAGTAGTCACACAACCTTTCCTATTTAGCTTATCACATGACAGCTAGTCAAAAGATATTCAGTGGTAACTGAAAAAATGGAGAAATATCTAATTAGTCTGTGGAATTCATTGCTACCTCACTTTATTTTTCCCAGTGAATCAGTGGGTTACACAGAAGAATGTGTAATGTATATTGGAATATCTTCGTGCTTCTGCGTATACGATCAGATTTGACTGAGGTTAGGAAAAACCCCATCCTTTATCTTGAAACTATTTTAGAAGAAATTCTTATATGTAAATCATAGGGAATCTTCAGACTGTCTCTGAAATTTCCAACACCTGACTACTGCTGCAGAATAAACTGTCTGGGTCCTTAAAACACTTTTATCACTGAAAAAGGGTGTGGTGAAACCAAACAGAAGTGTGCAAGACAACTACATGTCCATGGGCTGAAAGGACTTCACTCTAAAATGTGAACCAGACCAAACACTAAATACTAACTTTGCATGATAGGAAGAAACTTTTCTCGACTGTGTCAACCAGAATAAACAGCTGTCATGATACAGATCTTCATCAAAATTCATGGAGTGTACAGAATTCGCCTTTTGTGGTGTCACATCTTCATCTATTTGATGCAGTTAAAAGGAAGGTTCTTCTATCCCTGCATTATCAGCTGTTTTTTGTTATATTTACGCCTGATGGACTCCTTCTACAATAAAATATTATTCATCAAATATGATAGTGTCTAGCCGAAAGTGACTATCTGACTATTTCCCTCCACTTGAAAAAGCTTTTGCAGGTCAGTGTTCAAATATATATGTCAATGAATAAAGTAATTTAATCTTCAGTATCATCAGTCTGGTGTCTTTCATGGGTAATAAATCCACTCAGAATAAAAATGTGGTATTCTTGGTTACATCATAAGGATCTCAAGGCTATTTCCTGAAACTGACATATTTCAGGAAAATATTTATAATATTTATATTGTTGAAGAATGTTCTTTCCTTTCCTTCTCTGAACTTGTCTGGAAGGCAAGAATTTTAATTCAGTAGTACAGAAAGCATGAGTAAAGTTACACATTTAGGAAGAAATAATGTGCAATTTTTTTTCTCGTTAATTATAAGCACAGAGACAAAACAGAGATATAGACACAAGATTTAACTGTTTTTTATTCTTCAACAACAAATTATACTTTATTTACTCTCATATATTTATTGTTAAAACTAAAAATAATTTTTTTTCCTGACTTACAAAGGTTCTGCAGCACAAGCTCTGTCACAATAGGACTTACGAATGCAAATAAGAGATTTTTAAAGTAATTTTTGTACTTAATTTCTAATAATTTAGAACATCTTCTGATGATACCCAGATCTGAGACATGCAATGGTTTGACTAATGTAAAGTTATAAGTTTGAAAAATAAAATAAGTATTAAAAAATAGCTAAAAGTACTGTTCATGGAAGTTTAGAATTCATTTTAAGCATTGAGGATTAATGAGCTCTAGTTGTTTAAGACTTCAGCAGTAGATCACTGATTTTTAACCTAGTTTAACAGTGTCCAATGCCTCAAACTTGTTACTCTTTGAAGGCTCCTACACTGTTCAATTGAAGCCATCCGTTAGACACAGTTTTCTACAGAAAAAATGTCCACATAAAGAAAATCAGTCTAATGAAAAGAAACCTTGTTATCAGCCTCAACTAAGGCTATGGACTAAAAGACCATGAAGATTATTAGAGGGCTGTTTACCATGCTGAGATTAAATCCCTCAAAGGGTTCATAGACAGGGGAAAGAAATAAGATGGAGGAAAAGGAGGAAATATTTCACAGAATACAGCTTCAGAAAGAAACCTTAGCCAGACGAATTTTAGCAACATAGGAAAATATTTGTAACTAAAACATATGGAATAAATACTGTATATGAAGATACAATAAAGTATTTTGAGATACACTGATTTTCTTAACCCTCTAAGCAGTTTTCCAGAATGTCTCTACCAGCACATGATAGGTAAATTGCAGAGATGTTCTGCTTTTTGTTACTGATATTGCCATGACAAAGAAAGCTTATTCTCTTCCTGGATTTGGAAGGATTTCCATCTGGACTAGTCCTGAAAGGACACCTGTGACATCCCCAGAACATAAATTTATAACAGAGTGAAAAAAGCAATGCCTTGCTACTTCCCATACTATGAAGTGTTAATGAAAAGCTTGAAGAGCTCTTGTGCTTAAAGCCAGTTCCAAATTACTCGGTGGTTTTCAACCAGCTTCCTGGTATTACTGTGATTAGATTTAGGAGTATTGAATTAATGAGAGTAGAAAAAACATGTCTCTCTTGCTGATGCTGTGTGCTTCATGAAGAACAGAGGCATCCTAGGGGCTGCTAACTTCACCAAAATAAAACTATCAAACACAGAAAGAGAGAAAGAGAGAAAAAGAGAAAAAGAGAGAGAGAGAAAAAGAGAGAGAGAGAGAAAGAGGGAGACGGAGAGAGAGAGAGAGAGGGAGAGAGACAAAGAAAGAAAGAAAGAAAAGAAAGAAAGAAAAAGAAAGAAAAAGAGAGAGAGAAAGATTTTTAAAAACTGGTTTTCTTATTGGAATGCAAGTAGGAAGATTCTTTATGCTCGTCTGGCTTTCAGCTTGTATCAATGTATTGAAAATAATTTAGAACATTTTATTTATCTTCTAACAGATGTATGGAGGAAAGATTGGAGCAACATCCTTATTTTAAACAGTGGATGAAGATAGAGTTCATGATCATCAAATTCTATAGGATATTGGTATATGCTTGCCTTTAACCAAACATCTATACTTGCAAGGATAAAATGCTTTTTATAGCCTCTTACCAGCTCATCTCTCTTCCTTCCTCATCAAGCCCTGCACAAACTGAACAGAATTTCAGGTAACTAAGTACTCACCAATACAATTTTCATTCTTCTCCATTCCTTCCTGTGCATCCTGTTCCTTCCCGCAATTATTTCATCAGCATGTAGGTTTGACTTAACCCTCCATTCTGTCCATTCTTGGTTTGTAAAAGAAGGTATTATGTCTTTAATTATCATACATATTCAAGCAAACTTTTCTTCAGTCTTTGAATCAGAAACCCTTGCTGTCATTATTCTAAAAATCCCCTCTTTATGTTATGGATTATCAAAGAGTCTTTGCTCTTCTAACACCTCTTCATGGAGCTGAAAGAATGAAAAAATCTGAGAAACAGGGATGGAACATTTCCACATTGCGATAAACTACTGGATACTGGGGAAGAAAAAGAAGAATCTCTTTTTTGAGTCAGAAATTAAAAATTCTGGCTATCTCTTTCTTTCCAAATCCTTTGAAATAACAGAAGAAAAGAGTTCATGAAGAAGATCTTGTAGTCCTACTCACTTTCTGTGGTAGCAATTCTATATTTGTGGTATCCATACTACATTTGTAAATGGTTGGTTTTGTGGGCTATAGCAAAAAAAAAAAAAATTCTGCAATAAAGACCAGTTTCTAAAGTTCAAAAAATGTTCCTCTGCTTAGTTATTTTTCGTTTCACATATGTGGTTTCTGAGTTACAGTTTACTTTTCAGGATACAGAGGAATCTGAAGATTGAATGGTTTAGAAATTCCTCTATGGATTGACAGTGCATCCTTACTGAGAATCACAGTTCCACATAGATATTTTTTACTTAATTCATGATATTTCTCCAGCACAGGCTCTGACAACACAGCCTCGTGCTCAGCCAATTTATGTTTGGTTATTCTTCTTTACATTCAGGTAGTGTTCACCTCTAATCAAGTTCAGAATCCCTTTTCTCTGGAATCAAACTTACAATGTAACAGAGCTCTGCAATTGTTGACCTTGAGTTACTGACATCAGATTACAACATAATAATCCTGCTTTTTCCATTTTATTAATTTCAGTGGTTCTACTGTTATATCCATATGTTTCTTTACAGAAAAGACACAAATACCACAAGATGCTTCTTCTCTCTTGAAACGTATTGATCACACAGGATTTTGACGATGTCATGTCATGTGGATATCAGCTCTGCTGTGCTGTCTACCCAAGAAACAGATCTCTACACAACTGTTGCTAACATGTTATAGGCCAATGACTAGTTAATTATGTGTTTTGTTGTTAAATCAATCCATTCAATAACAGTGCTTAACAATTCTTTTGAAAAAGTGCATGGTGTAAGAAACAGGAATATGTTCATTGCTGACTGTAGTCTTTGCAGCAATTAACCTAAAGTTTGGGGTTATTCAGACTCCGTAAAGAGCAGGGCACACACTTGTTATCTAATCCAGCTGTGGCCTTTGTGTATATTGCAGGTTTGAAGTCTTCAACACTTTTGCTTGGACCTGCATGCAGGAAAGAAAGTAAATATAAAGTGGTTTAGGAATGGAAACTTAACTGTGCTCTGAGTTTATATTAAAAGTCAATATGAATTAAACTAAGTGAAATATTACTCCTCTCTTGCTAAACTTTCTGAGTTTCCAGTTTTGAATTCTTTAGAAATTCTGAAATGAAACATTCCAGAAGGCAGACCAGATTCCAAACCACTTTGGTAGCTATGGCTCATTTCTAGAAGAACCATGTTTAAGTTTATAGTAAGAGCCCAACAGAACAGAAAATTGAGCTTCAATCTCCTGCAAAGCCCGCAAATATGCTTAGCACCATGCTGTTACTCTGTGTGAGTGTAATAGATAATAGTGTACCTAAAATGCACAGACAGCTGTGTGAGCAAAAATCTGCCATTAAACTCTGACACCTCCCCCAGAAATTCAGAAGTTCATTAAAATATTTCTAATAGACATTAGTCATTCCTCTCTAAGGGATATTACCTTTCTTGCAGCGCAGAGATATTAAAGATAGGACTTCCACACCAGACAAGCAATTAGACGTGAGCAGACAGATCACCTAGCTGCTCATTTATTCTTTAATTGATTTGAGTTAAATAGATATTTTGAAAAGGGGCCAGTAACTGAGACAAGTAGTCTGAGCCTATAGAAGGACCTGCAATTTTATTTATATTCCTGTAGTCTCATCCCAGATGAGTAGAAACAGTAATGCACATAGTTTCCGTATTGTGCTTTAAATCCTTGCAGGTTTGTAGCTTTGCATCTAGAGATTGGTCCTATATACAAAATAATTTGGCAAACCACATGGTAAAGAATGACTACAGGGAATAAAGTAAGAGTGTCCTATGTTGTCTACTTATCCAGCACATTTGGGGAATCAAAATAACAAGAAGTTGAAGAACACACTCTAATAAGGAATGTGTTTAGCCTCAAGATAGTACTAAAGGGTAGCAACAGCTATTCTGAATTGATGCTACCTATTATTTTGCATTTACATTTTCTTAAGTGCAGTTTCTATTTTTTTCATGTCCCTAGGACTATTCTTTTTCCCAAATGCTGACCTGTTCTATCAAAGCAAGCATGGGGTCACACAATGTTATTTTAAAACAGACTACAGGCTTCTAATGTAGATTTTACAGAATGTTTTAAGTCAGCGGCTTTTGGCAATTTCATTGGTTAAGGTTTCCCTTCCATGTGCAGACAGCCAGCTAACTGTGCCATCTTATGCGTGGCTGCATTTATGAAACTTTTAAGCTTGGTAAAAAATCCTGAAGTTTAATTGTAATATGAATTAAGATTAATTCTGTGACTCATAAATTCAATTTACGCAGACTGTTTATATATGGTATATGTATGGTGAAATTTGAGTTCAGAAAAAACTGTGGTTGTGGTGTCATCCCTTCACCTATACATCAAAGAAATCTGAACATTTTCTTTCCTTTCAGCAAAGTTTTTCAAACCAAAGATATATGAGATAGTGAAAAGTTATGTCCACAAGAATTTATTACTATTATCCAAGCAGTGATATTGCTCAATTTTTTCACAGCTGTTTCTTTAACAAATGGAATTCAAAATGGTTCCTATTACTCATCTTGGTGGATAGGCTCTTTCATCCATACATGGTTGCATTGAATATCTAAGTTGTGCTCTGGCTCCCTAGTTTAGAGTACTGGTATTTTTTATCGAGTAGAAGATGCATATGGAAGCAGAAATGTGTGTGACATATAAAGTAAAGCAAGTAAAATTCTTTTTTTTCCATGAAACTGACTCAATCTGCAGAAAAAAACTGAAGGAAGAAAAATATTTAATAACATCCTTGTTTTCTGTGGTATTTTAACTAGGAATTCCCTGGAGTAATGCCAGAGATTATTTAACATTGAATCTTTGGGCAATACCTGAGGATGACTTGTCAGCAGTTAGCAATATAACACAACACAGCTGGAGACCTATGTAAAGGGTGCAGTAAATCAAGCAAAATAAAAAAGGGCAATTTTAAGCTTCAGCACAAGGTGTGTTTTATACATCCTCTTTCTGTTCTGCAAGGATTGTTTTGGAAAATATTCAGTGAAACTTTTTTTTACTATGGGTTGTGGGTTTTTTTTTTAATACCTTCAATCATAGTCATTAAAAAAAAGTCCTTTTTTAAAGTTTGTGTTGGAATTTCAATGAACCACGTGTCAGATATCAAAAAACTCGTAATTACTCACCACCAAACTATGTTCCTAAGGCATTAAGCTTGTGACCAAAGTAATCAAATACCAAACTACTTTAATAAGTTTTTTCTCATTTTTCAATTAAAAAACAAAGCAACAACTTAAATATGTCTGTCTTGAAAACAGTGTTATTTCTCATGAGCTGGAGCAGTGCTATACTCATAAACAGTATTTATCTGCAAAATTCCCAGAGAAAAGTGGGGTCAAGATGAAATCAGTTATCTGACAGGTAAAGGGATGTGTCCCCTGATTTTTGACAGTCTAATTATCCATGCTGAGGACCTAGACTAATCTTGCTGTAGCTCATCCCTGCTTTTTTACCAGATTTCCCCTTATTGCTGCCATTCGGGTCTGGATTTACCAGGGAATGACTAGGGAAGTTATCATGGTTTAGATGTAATGTAAATGGTTATATGCTAGGCTAGCTGATTGACAGAATCCAGTTATCCTGAATCCATACTACCCTACATCCATCACAGCTGGGATCACTGCAGGAGCCTGTACATTCTATTCATAAAGGTAATCTCTCTGGGAAAAATATATCTATAAACCTAGGATATTCTCAAACAAAACATCTGAGCGTATCTAAGACCAGATTTTAGAAAGAGTGTCAGTATCTATACTACTGAACTGAATAGTATTTAAAATGGTACAAACCAGAAATCTTAAACTAGACAGGTCAGGATCTCCTAGACAGCTGAACTATTAGTACAGTCCCTGGTGTTGTTTTGACACACTTTTAAATGAAATGGCCAGACATGTCTTGGAGCCTGCAACAGGCAGTGTGAGGGCAAGCACCTATTTCAGCTCTGTGGGCACAGATTATGCTGTCCCACATAGCCCCAAAGTCAAGTAATGATTCCCATTTTGTGTGCAGTAATAACCACATCAGGGTGGCTATTACTCATTTCCTAAATTCATATTTATGCGTCTATTTAATAGACATAAATTTTCACAAGAAACTATGTTTCCATAGGTTCTAGCTAAAGGTTTCACTCTTTCCACTAATTTTCAGGAGCAGGTAAGTTTAGGACAAACTGATCTGTTACACAGTTACCAAACTGCTGAGTTAAAGAAACCACCCATCTATAAACTCTTTGCCTAAAGCAAATATATTTGGATCAATTTTAGCCTCTGCTTTTGTGAGTTATGTTTTATGTTAATTTCCTTGTGTTTTCTTAACCTAAGATTATAAATGCATATGGTTAAAAGGGATCTGCAGAGGAATCATTACCTGTCATCTTTGGATGTCTATTAGTTTTGATAATGTTTCTTAGTGATCTGTCTTATAATGTTATTATCAAAAGATTTTGGATTTTTTCTGAGTCATTGGTTATTGGTGGTACTGTATGTGCCTGCTGTAGAAATTTTTAAATTTATTTATAGGTTCCATAAAAAAATTCTAGTTGATTACATCTGTCTCTATTTGGTTATAAGGTAAAGAAAGGCAGAGAATGTTATTATGTAGTAAAATTACTAATAATATAACTTCCATAGGGCATACATAATGTAGATTTTGCAGAGAAAACTAAATTTCTTACTCAATCATAGTTAGTCACACTGAATTCAAGCTTATTAACTATGATGAGAAGTCAAAATTTCAATCAACAGAAGTCACCATTATGTACTTTTCTGGTATTTTAATTCAAAAAGCATATGTATGAACTGCTTTTCATAGGCCTGTGGCTATTTTTGTGGTCAGATAATAATGATTTTATAACAATTTCTTCTTATGATAAAAACTAACATAACTCTGGACACTTTGAATTACCCTGTTTATTATTCCATTTTCCTTTTCCATGTGGGCTGCTGCCCATTCACCCAACAACCTCACCTTTAATATTTATCTCCCATTTTCCATGTGTATCCTGTTTTCATGCTTTATTATAATTTTTGGCAAACTGACCAGTACAATTAGAGAACAATTCTTTGTCCTCTAATAGTCCAGATGAAGTAGATGTCACATCACCAGATGTGACTACTGGTGTTCATGATCATGAAAAACTGGCCTTGATTGAATGGAGCTAGTAGATGTGAAGACATGGGCCACAAGTTTCATTCATAGTTCAACAACATTTTTACTATAGAACTAATGAGTATGGTTGTAGGAAATCATATTTTAAATATGTATTTTTTAAATGTTTCATTTATATATATATATATATATATATATGTATAAATGTGTGTGCACACATACTTCAAATTTTAGCCTTTTCCAAAATACGTAAGACAGCTGAAGACACAGACAAGTGTACTAGTTTTCTTAGCGTAGGATTTCTGCTTCAAATTTGTTCACTTTTTAAAGCAATTTAATTTATGCCAGTGTTCTCTTATGGGGCAGATATGCAGAGGCACATATTTTGCTTTCCTCACTCTTGTAGCTGGTTATGTCAACATTTTACTTTGCTGCCCATCTTGTTCTGTGTTTCTGGTCTCACCAAGAAAAGATAGTAATTTTAGAATGTGCTGACAGCTATTTGTTGTCTTGTAGTCACTGTTTAGAGCAACTCTTGACATATTCTTTTCTCAAAGCAGAGTATTGCAGGGAGGATAACATTTGAATGTAATACCCAGGGGCTGGTTTTGGAATATGAACATAATCAGTGGAATTAACAGCATATATAAATTGTCAGTACTTTTTTATATTTTATTACACCATGAAGTTCTGCTCACTTAGATCATTTAAAGAGAATTTTCAGCTCAGAAAGCTTCATGTCATGTTCCCAGTTAAGGATGGTATAATAGATGAAAAATAAATCACTGGATGGAAAAAAATTATGGCAAAAATATATGTCTACACTAAAATAACCATTATCCTTAGGGTAATAGGAAGGGAAAATACAATGCTAGTTTGCCTGTTCTTTTTTCTTTCTTGAACTCCCTGTGTTTATAACATCCCAATTTGTTGTGACATGCATAAATCCTGCAACATTGTTATGTAGGCTACTTACATGATGACTATTTACCTAGTATCTGAAAAAGGCACAATGCATTTAGTCTTATGGCATACCTCTGAATCACAAGACGATAATATTTCTGTCTAAAAGAAATGTGTGTGCTGGTGGGGTGGGAGAAGTAAAGCAAGAAGATAACAGGTCCGTAAATAAATAGGGTATAAACTCATAAACAGTTACCTGATAACCAAGGGGTCTTTCTTTTATTACTCACAAACTGAAGCAATGCTTTGTAAAAATTTTATACTGCATATCCCACAAAGAAACCACAGGGTGAAAAGGTGCAATTAGCTATACACAGTGGTTAAAAAAAAAAAATTTACATGTGCAGTTATGATAGTGATGCCGCATTTATAGCACTCCACTGTGCAATCAGTAGCTCATAACACAGTACTGTCCCCACACTAATGTATTTGTACTCTGGCGTATTTATGTGGATGGCCAGGTTTTGGATACAGGATGGATATAGGGGTGGATTATAAGAGGAGAGCTGGAAGCTTCCCCTATGACTGACAGAGTCAATACCATCCAGCTCCAAGACAGACCCACCACTGTCCAAGGTTGAGCCCATCAGCAAGGGCGGCAACACTTCTGGGATGACAGGGTTAATGAGGGTAAAAAACCTGCTGGGGAGCAGCAGCCAAAGAAAGGATTGAGAATATGTGAGAGGAAGAGCCCTGCAGGCACCAAGGTCAGTGCAGAAGTAGGGGCAGGAGGCGGTCAAGGTGCCAGAACAGAAATTGCCCTACAGCCTTTGGTGCAGCCCACGGAGGCAGCTGTGCCCCTGCAACCCATGGAGGTCTATGGTGGAGCAGAGATCCACCTGCAGGCCATTCAGGATCCCACACTGAACAGGGGAAAGCCCAAAGGAGGTTGTGACCCCTTGGAAAGCCTGTGCTGGAGCAGGCTCCTGGCAGGACCTGTGGCCCTGTGAAGAGAGGAGCTGGAGCATGTTAGTTGGCAGGACTTGTGACCTCATGGTCAGCTGGTTCCTGAAAGACTGCATCCTGTTGAAGGGACCCATGCTGGAGCAGTTTTTGAAGAACTGCAGCCTCTGGAAAGGACTCATATTGGAGAAGTTTGTGGCAGACTGTCCCCTATGGTAGGGACTTCATGTCGACCACATTTCCTGTTCCCCAGTGCTGCTGGCAGGGAGGAGGTAAAGAAAGAAGGAGTGAAATTGAGCCTGGGAAGAGGGGAGGGGTGGGGGGGTGAAGGCTTTGTAAGAATTGGTTTTATTTCTCATTATGCTATTTTGGTTTGATTGGTAACATATCTAGCTAATTTCTCCAAGCTGAGACTGTTTTGCCCATGACAGTAACTGGTGACTGATCTCTCCCTGTCTTTGCCTCATCCTTGTGTGTGGTGCTGAAGCATGTGTCCTTTTAGGAGAGGCTGGTGGAGCTGGGCTTATCCAGCCTGGAGCAGAGATGACTACATGGGGACCTAACTGCAGATCCCAGTGACCATAGGGAGGTTGAAGTTGTTCAGGTTGGAGGTGTTCAAGACTCAGCTGGATGAAGCTCTGAGAAGCCTGATCTGACCTTATAGGTAGCCCTGCTGTGAGCAAAAGGTTTTTTGGACTGGAGACATCGTAATGTCCCTCCTGGCCTGAGTTACTCATTCTGATTAATTTTCTGAAAAACTTGAATGCACTAGAAATTTGACAGAATAGTGTTTGATGAATGCAAAATGAATTGACTTTTTTCAGTTAAGGATGTAGATGCTTGACATCACAAAATGCTGTATGTCACGTTTTATTTATTCAGCCTGAAAATGCCCTAAGTATAACAAAACCAAACAGTCACAGAGCTTAGATAATGAATCATGAATAAGTGAAGCAGATAGATCACAGTAATACACATAAACAAACTCCCATGAATGTTGTGGAAACTGTCTAATAACAACTAAGTTTACAAAAATTTGAATCAATTTAAAAATAATTTCAAAGAAGCCTGAAGTCTAGATTAATTAGATGATTTATTAATGAGAATATTTGATTAGTCTTTCTATATACAAGTTGTGTATGGTAAACAGTTCAAGTTCACATATGCAAGTGAAATGTCATATTTCTGCTGTGGATGATTTGTATTCACCTGAAACTGCTTTAGAACAGGAGTTGCTATGAAAACAGATTGCTATGCCTTGTCGACTTTTATTGCATTTTTAATTGCTGCCTAAAATTACATAGTAACACCCGTCTC
>VZRM01008322.1:1415799-1483169 GCA_013397955.1 Grantiella picta
GACTACATGGGGACCTAACTGCAGATCCCAGTGACCATAGGGAGGTTGAAGTTGTTCAGGTTGGAGGTGTTCAAGACTCAGCTGGATGAAGCTCTGAGAAGCCTGATCTGACCTTATAGGTAGCCCTGCTGTGAGCAAAAGGTTTTTTGGACTGGAGACATCGTAATGTCCCTCCTGGCCTGAGTTACTCATTCTGATTAATTTTCTGAAAAACTTGAATGCACTAGAAATTTGACAGAATAGTGTTTGATGAATGCAAAATGAATTGACTTTTTTCAGTTAAGGATGTAGATGCTTGACATCACAAAATGCTGTATGTCACGTTTTATTTATTCAGCCTGAAAATGCCCTAAGTATAACAAAACCAAACAGTCACAGAGCTTAGATAATGAATCATGAATAAGTGAAGCAGATAGATCACAGTAATACACATAAACAAACTCCCATGAATGTTGTGGAAACTGTCTAATAACAACTAAGTTTACAAAAATTTGAATCAATTTAAAAATAATTTCAAAGAAGCCTGAAGTCTAGATTAATTAGATGATTTATTAATGAGAATATTTGATTAGTCTTTCTATATACAAGTTGTGTATGGTAAACAGTTCAAGTTCACATATGCAAGTGAAATGTCATATTTCTGCTGTGGATGATTTGTATTCACCTGAAACTGCTTTAGAACAGGAGTTGCTATGAAAACAGATTGCTATGCCTTGTCGACTTTTATTGCATTTTTAATTGCTGCCTAAAATTACATAGTAACACCCGTCTCTATTTTTCTGCTAAATCTACATCATCTAACATGACAAACCTGTCTAACAATGGTTTAGAGATTCCAGGAACACGAAAATCTCACCTTTTTTTTTCAAAATTACTGGTTTCTTTCTGATGGAAAAAGTTAGGCAGCCCGATTTGTTTACTTTTCTCATAAGTCTTGATACTCAAGCATTTCA
Organism: Grantiella picta; assembly: GCA_013397955.1. NCBI lineage: Eukaryota > Metazoa > Chordata > Aves > Passeriformes > Meliphagidae > Grantiella > Grantiella picta. The sequence continues at coordinate 1,416,753 of VZRM01008322.1, forward strand.
TTGTTTCAGCTTTTCTTGTTGGCATGTAATTTGCAGCATTTCTTTTAACTGTTTTACATCAGAAAAGTAACCATCAGAATGTAATCCTTGGAGAAGTAATAATGAAAATAATTGTCCTTTTAACCATGAAAACAGTGAGTCCAAAACCATGAGTACTAATAGAGAGGCATGATCCTCCAATTCTTCATTCTCCAGCTATTTCTACCTACGCAAATATGTTCTCTATTTGACATTGCTCTAAAGAATTTACACCGTCCTCTGCTTTTCCAGATAATATCAAAAATATAAGCAGTCACAGCCTGAACCTGTGGGTATCTAACCCAGCTTCTAATTCAGAATATCTTTTAACCTTTCCTACTCTGTGAAGTTAATATGGTTATTTATTAATTTTGCTTTTTATTTATTGTTTATTATTTATTTGATTTTTTAAATTTATCTTGCATTTTTTCCTAGTGAGGCTCTGCAGGGCTCCATCTTAGACCCTGTGCTCTTCAACATCTTCACAAATTGCTTCGATACAGGACTTAAAAGGAACACTAAGTTTGCCAATGACACTACATTGTGAGGCATTGTTGACCCCCTCGAAGGCAGAGAGGCCCTCCAGAGAGACTTCAAGAAGTTAGAGGGCTGGGCAACCACCAACCACATGAAGTTCAACAAGGGAAAGTGCTGGATTCTGCAGCTGGGATGGGGCAGCCCTGGATGTATGGATAGCCTGGGGAATGAGATGCTGGAAAGCTGCACCATGGGAAGGGACCTGTGGCTCCTGGTTGATGGCAAGTTGAACATGAGCCAGCAGTGCCCTGACAGCCAGGAGGGCCAACCCTGTCCTGGGGTGCATCAGGCACAGCATGGCCAGCTGGGCAAGGGAGGGGATTGTCCTGCTCTGCTCTGCACTGGGGCAGCCTCACCTCCAGTGCTGGGGGCAGTTTTGGGTGCCACAATATGAAAAATTTATAAAGCTATTGGAGAGTGTCCAAAGAAGGGCTATGAAGATGAAAAAGGCCTGGAGGGCAAGCCAATCCTCATGGCTGAGGTCACTTGGTCTGTTCAGCCTGGAGGAGAGGAGACTGAGGGGAGACCTCAGTGCAGTTACAACTTCCTTGTGAGGGGCAGCAGAGGGACAGACACTGATTTCTTGTGACCAGTGACAGGACCCAAGGGAATGGCCTGAAGCTGAGTCAGGGGAAGTTTAGGTTGGATATTAGAAAAAGGTTCTTCTTCCTGAGAGTGGTTGGGCACTGGAACAAGGTCCCCTGGGGAGTGACCACAGCACCAAGCCTGACAGAGATCAAGAAGCATTTGGCCAATATTTTGTTTGGAAAATATCCTGTGCAGGACTGAGAACTGAACTTGATAATCATTGTGGGTCTCTTCCAAATCAGGCTATTTTGTGATTCTGTGATTTTGATGTAAAAATAATGAGATAATGACTCACAAATCAACACAGCTTTACAGAGACCGTTAATGAAACCTCTACTCTCATCTATAAAATCTATAGTTTAAGCAAGACACAAATCAAACACCCAGTAAATGCAGGCTGTTTGAATCGACTCTTAACAGCCAAAACTGCCTGGAGAATGAAATGCTATTCACTATGGAAAAGTAAATGTGAAAACTAAAAATGAGAATCCTAGAACAGTTCTTAACTGCTCTGGGGATTGGTTTATTGGTTTGGGGATTTTGTGGACTTAAGTGGGTCTAGGGGGTTGTTGGAGGTTTTGGGGTGTTTCATCATTTTGTGGTTTTGTTTTGTTTGTGAACTTATTTTTCCATTCAGAATGAGAAATGGCCAATAACATCAGACTTCTTAGAAACTTGAGGAATCTGTATGTGATTAAACAGTTCTAATACCAAATCTGGTTCAGCATAAACTAGTGCAAGTACTAGTGGCCTGCTAGCCAAGGAAATATAAATCTCTTTTTGGGCAGCTGAGTCAATGGATGAGGAACATGAACAAGAACTATGGTTATTTCTGTATTATATTGCACAGCTTGTAGCTCAAAGTTCTCATTATGACAAAATCCTCTATCCTGAAGATATTCAGCATATAATATACCGAAGAAAACCTGAGATGTTTTTTTTAAAAGAGGCTGATATATTCAAATCAACTGTTTGTAGATACTCTCAGAGACAGGAAAGGATTAAGTTTGTCTCTTTTAAAGGTCTGGGGAGTTTTATAAAGACCAGACAGCTGTCACAACATGCCTATGTCCTCTTCTAACTGTTCTGAAAGAGATTGGTAGCTGAAAACATTTTATGAATATTTCAAACCTATAACTTCATTAAGACTCAGAGAATGCCTGGAAGATCAAAACCTCTAAAGGAGATAAAGGGCTAGAGTTCTGGAACTCCATTTGTTCAGTGAGATCTGAGATTACATTTTGCCTAAGCTGTGACATGGCAATGCTTCTGCTGGTTCCAGAGAAGTCTAGAAATCTACAGAAGTCTATGTTTCAAATGTTTATGGGATATAAAGTTTGCTAGGATTAGACAGCACTTGTGTAGCAGCTTTCACAATCAGAAGTTTCAAACTCAGAACCTAAAATTCTAAATAATTTCTAAAATTTCATCTTCCTTTGTCAGAGAAACATTTTTTTTTAATTAAGCATGAGGTCCTAAACATGTGGAAAAGCCCAAATAAAGTTCTGTGAGAACATATCAGCAATAGAGGCGAGACAAAACAAGACAACTGACATTTTTCTCAGAAATACATTCTATAGAAAAGAACAAAAACCAATTTAATTATGTGATAAAAATGGACCCTATTACTCTGCAGTTTTTCAGTAGCAAATGGTCCAAAAATACACAGATGCTTAGTTTTATTGTAGTAGCAATTGATCCCAGGACATCCCAGGGCATTTAAAACTCAGCTTATGGAAATATACATTAAATCAATGTCCTATGATAATTCTATTATCCAGACACAGTCTACCAGAAAAAGAGTAAGATTTTCCACTATCAACTAGTAGGAAATAGAAACCATTTTTAGATAGGTTCTAAACAACAACTGCAAATCAGTTAGTAGCAGCCTGCTCCTGTACGAAGGCATAGCCTTATACACCGTGTATCTTGTTTGATTTTCAAACTGCATTGCAGACTGTAAGGAGTCTACTCCAGACCACAGCCTCAGTGCCCAGCTATCATTAGCGTTAGGGTTCAGAGATCCGGAAAGTAGAGAGCTCCAGGGACAGTGGGGCTAGAAAAGACATTCCAAGGGGACCATGGCAGGGTGCCAACACTGCTGCCACCATGCCTTCTGTGCCACCCATGTGATGGGATGAGGGGAAGCCATATCAGGAGTGTCTGAGGTCACCTGGCTTTTTCAGCCGAGAGAAGGGGAGACTGAGTGGAGTCCTCATTGAGGTCTACAGCTTCCTCACGAGGGGAAGCACGTGGGCAGGAACTGGTGTCTTTTCTTTATGACCTGTGTTAGGACACAAAGGAATGGCATATAGGTGTTACAGGGAAGATGTAGGTTAGATATTAGTAAAGGTTCTTCAGCCAAAGTGTGTGGCCAGTGGAACAGGCTCCCTGGGAAGGAAGTCACAGCACCAAGCCTGACAGAGCTCAAGAAGCATTTGGACGATGCTCGCTGGCACATGGTGTGATTCTTGGGGCTGTCCTGTGCAGGGCCAGGAGCTGGACTCAATGATCCTTGTTGGAAGGGTCCAACTTTACATATTCTGTGATCATGCATTATTGGTATATGTGCTAGGTCAGGTTATTAACTTTTTCCACTTTGAAGTCTGTGTTACCTGTTATAGCTTAATGTATGTATGACTTTTTCCTCTACTAAAACTTAGTTCAAAAAAGTATCAAACTGTTTCTGTTTTTTTTTAAAATATATATTAATTTTATCAGTTAGAAGATTGTCTATTCCATTAAAAACCTTGAAGATTACTTCCAGTTTCCTGAAAGCAAACCTCACTTACGATGGCAGTATTTGAATTTCGTCTCTGGTTTAATTTTTCAGTACAGACAGCCGGACAGTTTCTAATTTGCATTGGAAGTTTTCACATTGACTTTTTGTAACATTAATTATCTTCACTTCCCTTTTTATTACTAGTTTATGGTGTGCCATGGCAATGCTCAGTATGCTCATAGATAAGCTGACAAAGTTATTGCAGGGGACAGTGAGGTGGATTGGCAACTGTGTGAATTGCCAGGCTTCGTGGCCACCAGCACAAAGGTCACCTGCAGGCCCATCACCAGTGCTGTGCCCCAGGGTGTGACACTGGGGCCAAAGCTGTTTAACATCTTCATCAGCTGCCTGAATGACAGGGCACTGTTTACCCTTCACAGCTGATGATTCGGAGCCAGAAATGCACATCTGTCTTGAGAAATCAGTTCCCAGAAATACAGGAGAGAATTCTTACTGCATCACTTTACCCTTTTTTTTTTTTTAAGCCAGAAGAGAACAGCACTCACAGAATGTCCCACCAGACCTAGAATGCAGCTACAACCATTTCAGCTAGTGATATCATTAAGCCTTGGCTTGCTTGCTTTTTTTCCCCTATTTTTGCCCGGGGAAATACTAAAAGGCTAAAGGCTACCAGGGTTCTGTCTTAGTAGGAACATATATTTTACTGCCAGTTTTTGAAAGAAGAGTATGAATATATCTGTTAATGTTGGTAAATATATTTCATAACCAATTGAGCAGAAAATATTTTATAATGTCAATCACGTTCATTAACAGAAAAGTCACATTTTGCATACATGCCTTTTCTTGCATTTGCAGAGAACCATGACTTTATCTTGGTGACTCTGGTCACCAAGCTGAGTGAATCTGATTTCAGTTTCAATTTACAGACAATCGCATATTTGTTTCATTTGCTGCTAAATAGCACATCAGCACATCATGTTACTGTGCACCACTCGCTGGTGTGATAATCACCTTCAAACCACTGTAACTGTTAAAACCACAGTATTAAGTGTAAACAGGACTTTTAAAAGCAATCATCAAAGGAGAAATGTGCAAAATCTTACCATTTAGCAAGGGGTCGTAATAAATGAATGAAAATTCTGCAATAAGCATCTTGCTTTTGAGAGGCTAGATTAGAGCCAGCTTTCTACAAGCAGGAGCAACTTGTTCCAGTGTTATGTGCAGAAAGAGGTATGATGGCAGCCTTTGGCATCTGCTGTATTACAAACAACACTCCGTGTGCAGGTCAGTTTATGGCACACTAATAGGATGTACTCTAATAAATCCTTGCTTGTCTTAGGGAAAAATGAAGTAAAGTGGAGGGCAACAGTGCTTTCAGTTCTTGGACGCATGGAACTAAAGCCAAGGAAGGACAGCAGCCCTTCACTGTGTCTCATAAGCCTCCCTTTAGTCTTTCTCATTTGAAATCTATCACCCTAAGATAAATGTGTAGTCTCTCTCTAATACACTGAAAAATATTCACAGATCACAACAAGCAGAGATTTTACAGGAGGCAGCACACAGGGAGTTCATGAACATTACTAAACAACCCATCCAAACAACTGCTCAGACAGCTGGAATCATTTGTCTTTTCCAAAGGCCTGCATTTCAACCGGAAAAGTAGTCCAATTTCATACTAGTAAAAATGGAATTACAGTAGTATTTTTTGGTATAAATCTAAAACATTTTTTTAACAGCCAATAAAAAAGTTGTTCCTCAACATCATCTTCCTTGAGAATAATATAATTCACAGAACAAAATATCTGTAGAGGAAGAAATCCACTTTTTATCAGTATACTACATGATTTCTAATCTAAGATAAATTGCTCAATGCAAAACAATTTACAACAACTGTTTCCCCTTTCTTTTAACTTTGATAAGGAGAAATACCCATCAGTGATTAAGTCAACAGCCCAAAGAAGGGCAATCCTAACACTAACCTATGGAAACAATTTCCTTGTGAATAGGCAATTGCCTCCAGGCTGTGTGCTAAAACCTCTTCTGAAATTACCGGGGGGAAAAAAACCCCATTTGTAAAATCTCTCTCTTCTATTACTGCAGGAAAGTTTTTGGTATTACACAATATTCAAAAATACGGAAATCATATTTAGTCACTGAATCCTCACTAAACTATACAACCTGCTTTTCACCATCTGTTACATTGTACCCACAACTATAATCTAAACCTATGTTCATCATCATCTTCATCATAATCAATGTCATAATAAAAAATTAAAAATAAATGCATTTGGGATGGAAAGTAAATATTTTAAAAAGTGTGCCCAGAGTCCTCTTTTCCCAATTTAATGAGCATATTTCCACTTGCAGTTTTCCCAATCTGGCATAACACCTTAGCATCTCCACTACTATCACTGTAATTCTTTCTACAGATTAATCATTAAAAAATTCCCCCATCGTGTTCCTTGCTCTCAAATCATCTCTTTTTTTTTTTTTTTCTTATAGGAATGTATTGAAGCGATAATTTTACAAGTATTTGTGTGATTTAACCTGACATAAAATGAGTTTTTAATAATTTTATTAAAGATTTAAGTTCAAAGAGGACTCTTTTATTTTATTAATTTCTCTGGCATCTGTGTATTGCGGTGTAAATGACAGATACTCTGTAACTAATTTGATGTAAGAAATGGCTGTTGTGTTCACAAAAGGTCTCCTTACTTCTCAAGTCGAGAACAGGCAGTGGCCATGTTAAGGTCTGAAACTCTGCTGGAGAAGAGATGTAATCTCTACCAGGAAGCAGGGGTGATAGGCAGAAAATCATGCCTAAAGAACAGGCAGGAAAAGATATTTTATTCTATACCAAGTGGCATACTGTAAACAAGGCATGTTTACTGACTCCTGATTTCTTTGCTCTGTATTCTCTTCTTAATCATCATCATTCCAGTGAATCAACATCATTGACTCAAGAATGAATCACACTATTAATCATGTTTATGATTTTCTCCTGCATACAATATCTTATCACATTGTAAGTATTTTCCAAATTCTTCCTGCTTTTATTCTTCTGTGCAGAGATAACTGCCACAAATAGCAATTCCCTTTAGGATTTACTAGAGTATTACTTGCAATGGTTTCACAGAAGAAATCTAAATGTAGTCTTTGAAATTTAACACAAACTACAGTTGGGATCCATTCTAGTTAAGCTCTTTCATTAATTTTATTGTATTTGTAGCCACTGTTATCTTTGATATTTTGCTTCAGCTTTAAGTCCTTGGAGGGTTTTTTAAAATGTCCTTAAACTCTAATACTCTGAATTGTGAATTCACTTAGCTTTGAAATTGCAAATGTTTTTCACCGAAAATAAATAATAAAGAATATCCAATTGTATAATTTTAATAGTTATATTTCCAGATTTCCGAGTTTCCCATATTATATTTCTTATACTACAGTAATAATGATTTTCTGCACTGCAACACTGAACTTTAATTTAATTACCATCAAGTGCTGATCACTGTAGTATTTAAGACCCTTGCATTCTCCTAGGAGCTTTTCTCTGCAGTTGCTATGATGTGCTTCAAGAGTTTGAAAGTTTTTACACTTCAATGAGCATTTTCTGTTTTCATCCTGCCTTAGAAATAAATGTATTTATTATTTTCATTATTTTACCTTTGTAAGTAAGTTAATTGCAATCATAGTTTGAAATCCCAGCTTACTGCATTCTTGTCATGAAGTTAACACGAGAAACCCTTCTGCACACATAACAAATCACTTGGAGGTGCTTATCCTCTATAGCTACCCCAGAACATTATGGTAGTAAAAATTTTAAACAGAAATGTCAAAAAGCATAAAGAATTGGACTGATACCTGCACCTACGTGAAAAGTCATTTGCAGATTACACAAAACTAGGAGGAGTGTCTGAGTCACTAGCTGCTTGTGTTGCCATTCAGTGACTCCACAACAGGATGGCAACTTTCATAGGGAGGGTTCTTGTGAAGTTCAAAAAAAGGGAAATATCTAGTTCTGCATCAGAGGAAGGAATAATCTCCATGCACCGGGAAGGACTGTGTGAAGTAGCTTTGCAGGAAAAGACCTGGGTGAGCTGGTGTGCAATCAAGCTGACTATAAACCAGCAATGTGTTATGGCAAAGCAGCCTCTTGGATTCCATTAGGAAAAGTTGCCAGGCAATCAAGGGATGTGATCCTTGCCCTCTGCTCCACCCTGGTGAGACACATTTGGAGTGCTGTGTCCAGTGCTGAAGCACAAAAACATCGAAAGGCCTGAAGCACCTTTCCTATGAGGGAGGCTGGTTGTTCAGTCTGGAGAGGAGAAGGCTATCATCAGTGAGAGGGGAATTCCATTAGTGTGTGTGAATAGCCCATGGATATAAGAAAGAATATGAAGCCAGTGGTGCCCAGTTCATAGGACAAGAGACAATGGGCACAAACCGAAATTCAGAAAAACACTGGAAAACACAATCATCAGGGAGATGTGCCCAAGAGTCACACCATGTGCCCGAGAGTATTGTTCACCAATATTTGAATGAACTTAGCCCCCTAAGGCACCTAATGGTGACAAAAATCAGGGACTGAGACACATTCTCCAAGAGTAAAGAATAGAGAAAGAGTCTTGTCAGGTTAAAAGGAACTTTAGATCCAGACCCATTTCCATGAATATCCTGATAATTCTACAGTTATTATAAAAATACCCAGATACTACATTATATCAGGGTCAGGGGACTGGAGCACTTCTCTTATGAGGACATGCTGAGAGTCGGGGTTCTTTAACCTAGAGAAGAGAAGACTTCAGACAGACCTCAGAGCAGCCTTCCAGTACTTAAAGGGGGCCTAGGGATGATGCGGGACTCTGTATCAGGGAGTGCAGAGACAGGACAAGTAATGGCTTTAACCTGAAAGAGGGTAGATTTAAATTAGATTCCAGCAGAAATATACTCAGAGGGTAGGTAGCAAGGCACTGGAACGAGATGTCTCTTTACTGAAAGTGTTCAAGTTTGGACGCGGTCCTGAACAACCTGGTCAAGTGGGTGACATCCCTGACTGTGTCAGGGACATTGGAACTAGATGACCTTTAAGCACCCCTCCAACCAAAACTATTCTATGATTCTATAATTCTATTATATTCAGAATATTATCTTCAGGATTACATTCGAACAAAATTGCAGCTATAAGTATGAAAGTGACGTTTGAAAGGAGACAACTAAAAACATTTACAAGTTGTTATGAGAGAAATAGGTTGTTTAGTACCTGATCCATCTAACTTATTTGCAATGTTTACTTTAGCTTCAGGTGAATCACACCCTAAAATATCTATTTCTCACCACAGACTGTAAAGTGAGACTCAATGACAAGCTCAGATGTAGGTGTTGACAGTGTAAACACCAGGAAAAATATATATTCAAAAAAGTTCCCTCTTTTTGATATGTCCATAACGTATACAGCACAGAATTAGGATCCTTAGTGAAACTTATATAGAGAGAAGAACATTCTATACAGCAATCATTGCTTAATGTTTCACTTAGGAGAAAAAAAAGTAGAATCTGGAAAACTTCCAAAATTATAAATCTGTTCCTTTCAATTTACTGTGCAGAGGAATAGGCACACCAAAAAACAGGGGAAAATTAATACATTTATTATTAATTGACATTCTCTCTATCTAAAACATTTAAATGATCTTTCCTGATAGAGAAAACTTCTGGCTACACTTTTCGTGCTGGGAAACATGGTCAAAACACCTCATGCTTGAACCCGAAAAACACGGACATTAGTGGAAATTCTTCCAGTGTTTCTGCAGCATTCATTTGGGACTGCAGTGTGGGTATGATGCCTAAAAATGCTCGTAAGAAAATTGAGCCACAGACACGCAGTATAGAAAAAGGGTATTACCTTTTTAATAGAAATAGGATCCCAGATGCACACCAACGACCAAGAGAGAGAGCGATCTCCCCGTATACAATTTTATGGACCCTCTAGATTAGCATACCTATCTAAAATTCTCCAGTGAGAAGTCTAACAAATTAAGTAATTGCCCCCTTGTTAAAATTACCTCCCCCCAAAACGGTTACAACTTAGTTTACAAAAACGTGTCGCAGTGATGGGGCTCTTTTCAAGGTTGGTGCCTCATGCTCTTGAGATTGTGGAGATTGTTTCATCTTCTCCAAAGAATTCTGAGCGAGGCAAAGGTACAAGAGTTGTAAACATGTAGGGTTAAGATACAGAGAGTAAAGTACAGGACTGGGGAAGGGTATAAAAGGATATAAAAGAATATAAAAGTATAATGAAAAAAGGACAAAAAACCCATCAGGCATCAGGTAAAATGGGGGAAAACAAGATATAATTACTGAGAAGACAAATCTAAATATAACTTATTCCATTTACCTCATTTTTGGTTGGTTTGGAGCATTCTTTAGTAGTAAAATAAATGAGCAAATGGGAGTGAGAAGAAGAAGAAGAAGGAGAAGAAGAAGAAGTAGAAGAAGAAGAAGAAGAAAAAGAAGAAGAAGAAGAAGAAGAAGAAGGAGGAGGAGGAGGAGGAGAAGGAGAAGAAGAATGCGCACACTGAATTTACTGTAGAACAGATGGTGGTGCTAGAGATGCCCAAAGACAAGTTGGAGCTACCTTCTGTGATAAGGTGAGGTTGGTGTGGTGAGGTTGATAAGGCTACCACCAAAGAAATCAGACTCCTTTTCCTTGGGTACAATTTGTATTGCTATTGTTACTTTATCAAACAATGTAAGATTGTTTTGTTTCCTGAGGTGGACATATTCTGGTTGTATTTCCCCATAAATTCTTGAGGTTCTTTGGAAATATGATGCCATTCATGGCACAATCTGTGTTGGTTAGAAACTGTGTTTGTCTTTTTTGGCTTCCAGGGAATGAACCAAAAACTATGCCATCACCACTCTGACTATAAAATTATCAGGCAAGGCTTTTTCATTGTTTAGACTGTTTTAAAAAGCATGCTTCAGAATAATGCCCTGTTTATTTTCAGCATTTCAAAGCTGTTATAATATAGGGAGTTTGCTGGGTTTTCAGCTCCTAGCCCTTGAAGTCTCCTTCCAATACTTACTTCCCAATAGCATTTAAATTATTTATGGGTTCATTTCTTAAGATTGGTCCCTTCTTTTCTTCATTTGCTAGAATCAGTGTTTTTAACTTCTGTATTGATAATCATAATGACTTAATTATTATCTGCTGTTGCTATATGTGCTTGTGCCCACTTCAGCTGGGGCATATCATAGATTGTAAATACTCCTTACTCTTTTCAGCAATTTATTTCTGCTTCATGTAACTTGTATGTAACTATAAAAAAAAAAAAAGTTATGAATAGAAAGTTAGCAGGATGACAGGGGTGGGAAATGCAGTCCCTTCAACATAGCTAATGTGATTTTCTTCCACAGCTCTCATTTATAGAAAATGAATCATGTGTGGTCTTTTCAAAAAGCTGGTATTACACCAGACACCAAGGCAGTCTCAGCTTGCTTAGTATTCAGTATAAAGTAGTGAGGTTCCAGCTGGGATTAGGGAATTAATTAAACAGCCCATGTTTGACTAAGGTAGCTGACGATCAGTCTGAGCTGGAGTGACCCAAATATAATAAGCTGTGAGTACCCAATGCATTCAGCCCGAGGGAAGACCAGCAAGGATAAATGCACTGACACCTAAAAATCAGGTTTGAAAGAGAGAAGTGGAAGGAAATAAAAGAGCAAAGCTGTACCTCTTTTGAAAACAGAAGTTAAATGTGAGAAAAATGGAGGGAAAAAAAAAGAATTAAAATGACCACATTGAAAAGATAGATTGTTCCCAGAGAATGAAGTGTTTAAATTACAAAAATACCCCAAAAAAACCTCAAAACCCATAGGTAGAAATCTGGAGAAACTGCGAAAGGAGAGTTAGCAGCAAAGTACTGGGGACTCAAGGCTATGTAGATTTTATGTTTTAGGGCCACCAATAGAGCTATGTTGCTGGTTACACAAAACATGGGGCTTGTTTCCAGACTGTTCAATTAAAGGGGTATGAAGTTTTTCACTGAGGACAAGACAGGCTTATATATTGATTTGCAGGTTACCCAGTCTTTACAGATGTCTGATTGGAGCCCTGAATTTAGGTGGTGTCTGATAAATGTATTCTTCATCTTGAAGTCTACCCCATCTTGAGGTGAGGAGGTGAACACAGGATGAAAGTGAGATACCAACAAAGCTGTCCCAGTAAAGTATAAATGTTAGAGTGGTGCACACACCTTTCTTTGAGGGAATAAATACCCCAAACATCTTTAAGGAACCTGTGAAGAGAGGAGTATTTTCTGCCAGACTTCCAGGAACCTGAACAGGAGTGAGTGCTGTGCAATGCCAAGTTCAGCTAAAGGATTCTCCAGCATCTGCAGACCAGTATTTTTGCTGCATTTTAAGAGTCAAGAAGCCTCTTATTGTTCTGCATAAACCCATAGCATCACACCATTCTCTTTTTCTCCTAGACTGAAGATATGGCAGTATTTCCCATTGGTATCATATAGAGAGCTATACTGCCATGTTATGCAACTTGTTAATTAGCAAAAAGATTTCACGTTGTGTTATGAAGAGAAGGAAGAAATTCTTCCAGCAATAAACTATGATATCAATAATGCACGAAAGTACCCAATGAGTGTGGTAGATGTGAGAATGTGACCACTGATTCCCTGAACTTTTCAAGTTATAAAAGTTTGAGCTCAGGATACCAAGTCTGAGAAATCAGTAAGGTTAGTGCAGTAGAACCTTTTTGAAAATCTTCTATGAATGGAAATTACAGAAAATATTCACAATTGTTTGTATATTTTCCTGTTTGTTTGCATTTTGTTTGTCTTTTTTAATGGCATTCTTACTTTCAAGAAAGTAGATTCGAGTCATTCTTCAATAGACACATTGTTATTGTACAATGTGATAATGCTACATAACTGCTAATACAGTGTGAGAAGACCTTTTAAGATGTATGTCACTTCTGATAAAGAGGATGAAATACCAATAATATCATATCAGGAAAATAAAGATATTGCCAAATGACTCAAACAAATATTCAGAAATAGTGCAGGCTTTAAACAAAAAAAAAAAAAAGAGCAGACCTAAAAGTCTTTTCAGATCATTTACTTAGCTCTTATCCGTAAAAAAATTCAAACACTTTAGCAAAACTCAGCAGCAAATTAAATATTTTTCTAAGGGAGAGAAGGTGAAGTAATAAAGCAATTTAATTTAATAAAAGGTTGATGTAACTACAAATTATACAGCCATGGATGTGTTCTATTTAAACAATGGCAGACATCTGATAGCAAAATCCTGAAAAGTAGGAGTATGTTTCAAAATGTTCTTTCCACTTACTTGCTGTGAGCACCAGTCTTTAAACCCTGGGAATACAAAGTGTGGCTGAATTATGGTACGAAGTGAAATGAATTTTGCAGGGTCAGCTGCATCTCAGAAAAGAGTGTATGACTCAAACCTTTATGGTTTAATTCAACAAAACTGACAGGCATGTTCACAAAGTTCTAAGCACTAAGGTCTCTTCAGTAAAGGTTATTTATTGGACATCAGGGTCAGAGAAAATGATAAAAATACAACTAGTTCCTTGACCTTTGTTAGCTCAAACACATTCACCTTTCTGTAAAATGATTGTGCCTGCTGTATGATTTTATAATATCAGCACATCATTTTGCTGTGTAGAATAACTGAAGGCCCCTATTGCCTGTCTCGGTGGACTCCAAGTGCTTACTACTACTGATACAGAAAATTAGCGATTACATGGGACTGTGAGTCTCCCTTATACTGTGACTCACAGAACTACATTTCTTTGTCTTTAGACATGAGATTTCCTTCCTTTGTTGTTCTATCCATACATCTCTCAAGTCAGGACACCTTTTAAACACAAAGTAAAAAGGGAGCGTAACTAAAGTGAGCTCTAGTTAACATCAGTTGACCACATGTTTATTCTGACATGTAAGATTAGGTGGATTTGCAAGTGTGCTCCAGAAGCAGTGTTTTCTGCACACACATGAACCACGGGAAATGGCCCCAGACCTACTTTAATTTTGAAAGCTACACAACAATTAACAGAGTACATTAAATGAGACTAGAACAACGGTGTGTCACTAAGCCTCACAAACGTGCTTTGCCAGATTAGCTCATGATGCAGCTGTGGCAGATCATGCTGGCAGACATGCTTTTATAGATTGCCAATGCATTCCCTCACCTACAGTGCAGATAGAACAAAGACTTTCAATTTAAGGAGAAGCAGACTTCTTAAAAAACTCCTGATCTCTTAAAGAGAAGGAAACTCAGGAGAAACAGTTTATTTCAGAGGCACCAGGAGGATTCTATCCCTAGAGCTTGTTTCTAGAAGATTTTGACAAGCTCAGGGGAGAAATTACTCCCAACAGATATGTCAGTGTTTGTGAGACAAGAAAGGTCCTGCAGAAGAAAGCACAGGTGTAGTAATCAGAGGCTGCAGTGAAGCCTTTTGCTAAGGTTTCTTCTTTTATGTTTCATGTTCAAGACTCCCATGTTTGGACATGCATTCAAATTATTGTAAGCAGTGAGACACATACTATTACCAAGGGAAACACAGACTAACAAACAAGTAGTACTGTACAGTCACTTCATCTCATGACACTACAGTGTTACCTTTGTAAAAGTATATTTGACCGCAGAAACCAGAAATTTTATTTCAATAAGATTACCATTAACCTAGAGAGAGACAATGAAAAGATGACCCTCTGTTTTAATAGTGTTAGGTTCAGAGTGGAGAAGATTCAGTAACACCAGAAAAACAAGAAAACACCTAAACATTTATGTCAAATATTAATTAAAAATGGTTTTGAAGAGGGGAAGAAGGTGCCTAAGACTATTTTAGAGTCTGGTTTATTTGGTTCAAAAATTAATCAAGGCCTGTACTCTTCCTGTGGAGCATGCCAACACTATAGATTCTCACTTGTGTATCTCCCTCACAGAATAGTTTAAATTGTGTTCTGAATTACATCTATATATCAGCTGTCCTTTTTTGCTTCATTGGTGTTCAGTTAAAAGAAGAATTTAATTCAATGTCTACATGAGGGAGCGATATGTCCAGGAACTCTGGCTGAAGAAGCCTTTCCATCCTCTTTGGCAAATGCTGCAACCATTAGGCTTTATACAAAATAGAGACTTCAGGAAAAGTAGCAGCACATCTCTTCGGTGAGAAGAATGAGAGAGATGCATGTTCAAAGAAATGAGGTGAGAACTGTTTCAGCTGAATTCATTTTGACATAGAACCTAAATTTGTACTTGAAACTTACGTGTGAGACATAAAAGATTACTGTTGTATACTAACAAGTATGACTCCCTCTATTCATGCTCTGAATTTGTAGATGTGAACCAGCTGATACCTGGATCCCAGATGGTCCAGATCCATCTACAGATTTGAGAAGCAAGCACTGTAGTGGGTATGAGTCCCAGGGCAGTCACACTGAGAATTCTTCACTTCTGTGTGGTGTGTTCCACTCTCCTGAAGACCTAAGGATATACTATGTTTCCCTTCTTCAAAAGTCACCTATTGTACTTCAACAAGCTTATTGTGGATCCTATTCCTATCTACCTGAAAAATTTCTGTTCACTGACTATGGAGTTCTACTCTAAGAACTTAAATAAATTTGAGTTCAACACTGAGAAATATATTTAACTTTTTGCCATTGTAGCACTAAGCATCACAAGTTTCTCTTTTGATCTAGACTTTAAGCTTTTTGTGCTACATCTGTAAATAGGAACTAGTAGAGACTTCATTTTTAATGTGGTCGCAGTTCCTATAAATAATGCAAAGTACAGGAGCAGTACAATCTATGGACATTAATTCTTGAGGATCTGAGGCCATGCCCCCATTTACTTGATACTTGTAAGGGCAATTATGAAGATATTACAAACAGATTAGTTTGCTAGAAGCAGACAACGTAACACAAGAAGATACTTAACAAATTTTGTCTTGATCAGTCAGCATGGATATCAGGGGAAAAAAAAAATGGTTTAGAAGGCTTGAACAGCCCAGGAACAGGTTGCTCAAAGGGCTGGTAAAATTTCTATCCCGTGAGGTTTTTGGGATTTGGCCGGCAAAGCCAGGGCTGATCTGATCCAGTGTTGGTGGCAGCTGTGGCAGGTTGACTTTGACGGCTGCCAGATCCCCCCTCAGTTGCTCAAGAGGACAAGGGGAGGAAATAAGGTAGGCAAGCTCATGATTTGTGATAATTATGATTTATTAAAACAAAAAGCTGTGTATCAAAACCAAATATAACAAGGAATTTATCTACTAATTCTTACTGGCAAACAGATGTGCAGACAACTCCTGGGGAGCAGGGCCTCCATATGTGTAATGACTGCTTTGGAAGACACATTTCATGACATGATGTCATATGTTCTCAATGTCCCCTTGATCAATTTGGATCAGTGTCCCCTCCCAGTCTCTCACCCACTTTCAGCCAACTGGCCTTGGGTGTGGAGAGACAGTCTTGATGCTGTGCAGGCAGCAAAATGTGATGGCTTATCAATACTGTTCTAGCAAATACACAAATACAAAGCATGGCACAGTGATTGACTTTTACCCTTTTGTTACTGCATGAAGGTCATAAAATTGTTTATGACAATTCCTCATGACACCAAAAAACTGTTATTCGTTGTTTCATTTACAGACTTGTGCAACTGCAAAGACTATAAGCTGAAATAATGAACATAAACTACACCATAGTAATTGTGAGTCACCTTCAAATATCAAAACCCGTTTGACAGTATCCAGGTCAGCAGACAATTTTAACCAAAAGATAATCATACATTGACTGCTATCTTACTTTGTACCTGACAATACTTTGGCCTAAATTTCTGTCTCTATTTCTTCAACATGCCTTGGGGGACACTATCTCAGTTTTATCTTTGCAGAGGAAATGAGAAAACTGTCTTTATTTGTCTTATGGCTCATGGAATTAAAAAAAAGAAGAATAGAAAAAATTGCTCATCCCCTGACTTGCAAGAAAATCTTTCCTTTTAGTTTAAGACAAATAGGCTTTTAGGAAGTGCAACACTGTTAAAGGAAAAAAATAAATCTGAAAGACTTCTGAAGCTTTTAAAGTCACTAACGCCACATTGTCATCGCCTTTTCGTTTTCTATTCAAGTCACTCCTTAGTTGGTGAAAAGCTAGAAATTGCATGACCCATTTCCTATACAGTTGGAAAACCCAGTTAGTGTTTTCTTTCTTCAGATTCATTTCACACAAGCTGTCTGAATTCTTCTAAAGAATGAATGCCACTGCAGTTAGATTTGCATCTAGGCTACCTAAGAGATAAAAGGTCACTTGTGACAGAAATACAAACACATATTTACTGATGGTAAAATAACTTTTAAAGGTTTTAAGTGAAACCACCACACAAAGTTTTGAAAAATAAGAGTGTTCCAGTCATCTCCTAAAAAGTGCTTGCCAAAATAAGATGTGGTGGTTTTGCAACTCAGTATATGTTTGTTTTCACCTTTCTTCCCGTTTTCTCAAATAATGCCTAGCACAGTGCTCCAGCAGAAACTTTCCACTGATGTGTCCCTATGGGGGAACAGACTCTTCAACTGCTTTTAAGAGTGCAAGGACCTCCTGAGCTATTGTGTTGCCATACCTATTCACGCTGTGGGAAGATGAGCATCAAGACAGTGGTTTTCAATTTGTTTTCATCTGTAATCTGGTCTGTGAGGCAGAGATGGCCTGCTTGCTTGTTTCCATTTTAACCTTCATTGTGGGAGAACTGTAGGGCTTTAACTTCTCTTCTACAGCACTGGAGAATGACTGTCTATGTGGGGAAGATGCAAAAAGGAAACAGTTCTTTCTTGTCATTGCAAAGAAGTGAAGGTCAAGGCCCTTTGAGGCCCTTTGAGAGGGCCTTGGTAGCAGAAATTGAATTTCCCATTATCAAGTTCATTTTCTTTTGTTTCCTAAATAAACTCATGGGATAATATTTCTATTTTACCAAATTAATAGTATAAATTTTAGACAATTTAACAGTTTTAGGCAATTTAACAAATTAACAGTTACTGAGCTCACAAAAGTGTTACTTACATGAAATTTGGGTAAAGGAAAGTATGTTAACGAATGGAGAAAAGAAACTTAATATTAAACATCAATTTCATACTGAAGGTATGAATTAACAAGTAATGGTGAAAAAAAAAAATCTTGCCTTTAGACTACAAAAGGTATTAAATAGAAAGGAAACGCTATTTAGTGAACTAAAAAAATTCTCCCAGAAAAAAGAAAGGCTGGTATTGAGTTCTGGGCAACAAAATTTGTCTGCAAAGAAGTGTCTACAAGTATTTATACTCTCTTTGAACAGCTGGTCATGATAGTTAGTCAATAATAAGTTTTGCTTCTTATTAAGACGGTTGAAGGTTTCTCTTCCATATAGCTTTGCATGACCTTGTTTTGTGGAAAAGCTGGTGAATAGGCTCTTAACGTGGAGCTTTATCCTGATCTCTCCTGTATACATTATGCCGCCATTCTACTATTCCTCATTAGCATCATTCCTGAGCTAATACATGGGTCCTGAACATTTGGTACATATCAGCCCAAATTTTCAGAAGTGCCATTATGCCACGTGTTTTTCACCTGGTTTCTAGAGCCATATTTCTGGAATTGGTTTCACCCTTTTTTTTTTTTTAATCTGAGAAAAAATGCTCTCTGTGTGACATGACACTTGGTGGCTAGATAATTCAATGATTGACACTACATGTCAAGATGGTCTCTAAAGTAAATTTAAACATATTATATACCCATCAGAATGACAAATGCCCAGTTATATTAGTAAGTATTTAATTCCTTCAGGAATCGCTCTAAATAATCAAGTGCTATTATAGTTATTGCCTGCCAGATTTTTAATATCCTTTCCATAATTCTACTTCGGAGAGCCAAATATCTTATTCAGACTAGTTTTTATATCTAGCGACTCTTTGAAAATATTAAGTCAATCTTCATCTCCAGGTTACGTGAAGTTCTTCATCATCCCTGTTGTTTGAAATAACAGTTCCATCTAGACTCCTACTTACACACGGCTTCTAACAGAGACTTTCCACTGACAGCAAGAATTTAGGAGTAAACCACCTCTGGTGGGGGAGTGCGTGAGCAACTCACAGGGCTTGGCTGCCAGCTGGGATTAAACCATCACAGACTCCAGGAGCTGAGCGAAATATTTGGTTTTGGGAATAATACTATAAATCCACATTAAAAATATTCCTTAGGTGTAGAATTTAAGCTCGGTAAAACTGGTGGAGATGGATTTCAGTTTTCATTTAGGATTAAAAAATTAAGTTTAAAAAAAATTTATAGTTTTATATGTACATATTTATGTATATGTATTTATACCCATATTTAGGAAACAGAGACACTGTTTCCCATATTTGTCCTGTTCTGCTTTATTTTTAGTTTCATTGTTCTGGTTCATTTGGTCACTGACTTTTTTCTGAAATTGTGTTTCAAATTATTTCTCCTTGCTTTTGCAGATATTTTTCCTAATTACTGGTTCCTTCAGGTTGTTTACATCCTTCCCCAGATAGGCCTGAATGTTTCATTCTCTTTCACAATGCTTAAACATATTGTCTTAGCCAATTTTTTTGCACTTTCTCTTCCCCACTCCCCCCACTGCCTTTCTTTTCTGTCAATTTTAATCTGTATTTTGAGCCCAGGAAAGATTTCCCCAGAGTAGCAGCAAAAATGGTATTATGAATATTCATAGATTGCTATGATCTTGGAGTTTTAAAATAGAACTGACTATTGTCATAGTAATGCTTATTCTTCCTATTATAAAATATTCAGTCTTGCCTATAGTTGATCTTCAATATCTGGGGCACTGGGCCTTTCTTTTTTTATTTTCCCCAACACTTTTTCAAGTTTAACTTATTAATTGCTACACATCATACCAAGACATTGCAATTTAGCACTTTAATAGCCTTTTTCCTCTTTGATGTATATGATATTCTAGGGAAAAAAATTAAGGCTATTTGGTCTGCTTGTGGGTGAAAATTGGAATGGTCATTCACCTCATAATCCACCTGGGGTTTTTTCCAACAATTCCTATCACCTTTATTAATCAGAGCCAATTATTTTCTAAACCTTTCTGTCCTTTGAAACTTTAATTTCTAAGGTCTAGTCTGTGGAAAATGCTCCATCTTTTTCCATAAATTCAATTTTCTATTCCTAAAAAGAGAAAGCAACACTCATATTTGAAATAATGTAGTAAGCTATAGAGGTCACATGTTGCTCCTTAAAAAAGCCTAAAAGCCAGTTTTTCCTTTTAATTCCTTCTTCCTCACCCATCAACTATTATGAGTTATGCGGTATTAGCACTGAAGCACCATTTGTTAATAAATATTAACATCTCGTTCTCAAAGAGCTAACAGGAAGAAAGACAGTAAATGAATAAACATATATGAGGTGAGCAAAATAACACTGAAATATTGTGTTTAATGTAACAGGAAGTAATACGGCACAACCACTGTCTAGCTGCCTTTACAGTTTGGCCCTCCCACAAGTTTTGGAAACTTTTATTTAAAGTCCTCTCACAGAGCTGTTTGGTTTTAAAGACTCTTTTTCCCATAACTTAAAAATTAGTTCAGTTACCAACTCACGTGTCATGTGTTATTTGAGGTATCTTTTCACTTCTTTAGATCTAGAACTCTTAGCAATGTTACACTTACTATAATGGACAACAAAATTCAGTTGAAGGAGAAACTCTGTGTTATAATACTTTGTTAGAAGCAACACCTATTTAAATTAACATTTTCTCTAGAAAGTT
This sequence comes from Grantiella picta, assembly GCA_013397955.1. NCBI lineage: Eukaryota > Metazoa > Chordata > Aves > Passeriformes > Meliphagidae > Grantiella > Grantiella picta. The sequence continues at coordinate 1,437,454 of VZRM01008322.1, forward strand.
TGGAATTATATAACAGCGACTTTTTTGCCAAAAATGTTTTTACCTGTATCTTTGACCAGTTTTGCTTCTGGGAGTTTGATTTGTCTATAAGTCATGCAGAGTGTAGTAACTTGCAGTTTAGTTATGGCAAGCAAAGACATTTCAAGCACCTAATTTAGCAGATAGAAATATCTTTTCAATTTAAGTTGGACTAGAGGGAGAGGGACTGTCCTAGAAAACAAAGTAATGAGCCCAGGGTAGGAAGAGTTGTTGAAGTCATTGGGATGAATAGAGTCTGCAAGAGAAAAGGAAGCATAAACACAGACATCTGTGGTGCTAATAAATAAGCAATGTGTAGAGTGTTATTTTATAACAGAAAATAATGCGAATATACAAAAATTAAACCTTTTCTGGTTCATCGTGGTCACACTAATCAACATGGGAATACAGGATTCTTCTAGGAAAACTACAGGCAAATGCCAATGAAAGTTATAATATTTCTGAACTGACAAATAGTAATTTGGACTGAAAATAATTTATATCTACAGTTAGCAGATTTGCTTGCTAGTATTTTCAATCCCTGGTTTCCACTTAGACATTGGGCCATTGACAGTAACTCTTTAGATGTAGCCATGCAGACAAAGTGTCATCCAACTAACAGTCCACTTTTCCAACCTATATCTCTCCAATTTAGGGGCAAGAATGTTGTGAGGAACCATATCAAAAGCCAAGCAGAAGTCTACATATATGACACACGTAGCTGTCTCCATCTCTCTGACTTCTGTATGTTTCAAATCACAACACATATATATACAAAAAATGTTTTATTCTATTTTGCAGACATTTTATTTGATAATAATTTAGTGTTTTGCTCAGAAAATAACACTTATTTAAGATGGCAGATTAACTTTATTTTTACCTTACTTTGCCTTATAGGTATGTATCATAGAACCATGGAATCTTGGAATCACGGAATGGCTGGTGTTAGAAGGGACCTTCAAGATAATCTGGTTCCAAACCTCCCATGCCATGTACAGGGTCACCTTCCACTAGACTTTCTCAACCTGTGTTGATTGGAGAGGTGTTCCGGCCTCTGTGGCCCTACTCTGGACACATTCCAATAGGTCCATATCCTTGTTGGGTTAGAGACCCCAGAGCTGGATGCAGTATTCCAGCTGGGATCCCACAACGGCAGAGTAAAGGGGCAAAATCACCTCCCTCGACCTGCTGGCCATACTGCTTTTGTTGCAGCCAGGATGCAGTTGGCTTTTTGGGCTGCAAACACACGTAGCTGGGTCATGTTGAGCATCTTGACAACCAACACCCCCAAACCTTTCTCCTCAGGGCTGCTTTCAATCTATTCTCTACCCAGCTTGTATTTGTGCTTGGGATTGCCCTGACCCAGGTGCAGGACCTTGCAGTTGCCCTTGTTGAACATCATGAGGTTCTTTGCTAATGCTAATGCTAATGATGGTCAATCAACCCAAAAAATGCTATAAGCTTATGTCTCTAAACAAAATTTAGGTAAAGAAGATCCTTTGAAAGTAAAACTCAAATTTACACTGAAAAAAGTCCTTGAAGCGGCAATCACAGTTGGAGGCTTTCTCAAACAGAAGTACAAAAGGCTGTGTCCTTGTTCTTAGGTTTCAATTTTCTGTTGTTTGGGATTTTATTTTGTTTATTTTTTTCATTTGTAGAGAGAATTATTCAATATTTAAATTTTCAGTTCTCATGCTTGTGTAAATCTTGACATACTTTAGGCATAAAGAAAACCTCTGCAATGCACTGAAGATCAGTATCCTTGAATTTTTCTCAGAAAGAACAATTATCAGTAGCTTAGAGTAATGTCTTTGTTTTGCTAAAATGGAATTTTAATTAGGTAGGGATAAAGGCATGTAATTTGCTATGAGAAAGTTATCCAAAAGTCTTATCCCTTTTTTTAGCTGTAATATTCACTTCCTTACAAGCTGTTTAGTAGCTCTTCTTATGACTCAAAAACATCAGCTTCACATATAGGGTACATCAAAATCCTTGCTTGTTTCAGGTAGATTTTTCTGTTATCACTGCTCCCAGAGTGGCCTGTTAAGCTGGATAAATATGCTCTCTTTTTTCCAGAACATAATAGAGTTGTTAAAGGTGTTACATAAAAATTACTGTTTACAAATCATCCATTTTTGCAAAGCACGTGAAGAAGAAAACACATCAACAGCATTTGCAAGTAATTAAAGTGGTTTCTGATTTTTTTCCCCCCACTAAAACGCGCTGTGTTTTCTGCCTGGTAACTATGTGTCTGCAATGGCAATGTACTGCTTACACATCTGTAACTCCATATGCAGTAACTCGGTCCTTCCTTATTCTGCATCATCCAGTTAATCAGGATTGTCAGAAAATGTTTAACATATATTCTAATAAAGGCCCTCCTTTTTTATGAAAATGCCAAATTTATTAATTCTGTATACATACATTTCTTTCAATCTTCTTTTTCTTCCAGTACCTGGTCTAATAGCTGGTATTCACTGAAACAAATTCACCTTGGAATGAGTCTAAATATTTCATACGCTTGATTTAATTGCTGTCATTTCCAATAGCTTCTCTACTCAGGGGACATTCTTTTTATAGGAACCCTACTGGATTTTTACTGTCAATAAAAATTTTTTTAGACATAATTAAGTTATATTTTAAGGGTGAATGAACCTCTAGAGTTTTTCTTCTGATGGCTGTTAGTTTCAAATCTGCAATATTTATTTCTCTTTCAAATCTTAGATTCTTTTCAAGCCTAGTAAAACAAACAATGGTAAAGGCATATGTACACCTTTAATAGTTTTTATTTGTGTGTCAATCACCATTTTATACTCTGCTATGGGTAATTTTATTTTCCATGCATTTTTCAAACATGTGGAACTGAGAAAAAAATAGCATTTGAAGAGATTCTGTGACCTAATATTAAAAGTCATACCATAGTATCATTTGATTACTTCTTTCTGTTTATTATTTGTTTTAATCACATTATGAACACCTAACTAGAATGAAGCTTAAAAATGTATTCATTTACTGTATGTCACTCTTGTGACATACAATCTAGTAAGATTTTTAATCAGAAAATGCTATTAAAACTTGCAACTAAGTCTAAGATTCTATATCCCCTTTTGAAATTTTTAAACAAAATATTACTTCTAATCTTTCTATGTTTTCCCCGTGTATGTGTGTCTATGTTTAGGTGTTCAGATCATACATTGAGCCATAAATATATTTAGCCATAAACTTGACCAGCCACATTAAATGATAGTATGCTTGTTCACATCTGCAACAGTATGGAGAACATATGTGATTGGCTAAAAAGTAAATACATGAACTAGCACTTTAAAAAGACCACTAAACTTACTGTAGCTTAGAAACAGGAAGGAGGATTACAGGAAAAAGGAAAGTTAAAGGTAAAGGTAAGGTGCACATTTAAATAAGGATCCCAACTGTTATTCCTCTGAAATAGTTCTCTTGCTATTTTCTGAATATACAGGCAGAAGATTTGCAGTCTGAAAAAAAGTGTGTCACTTTCTGTAATGTCAGGGCGGTGTTACCTTCTGGAAAATTTGACACTTGTATTTTCTGATGATTCACAATAATTTAAAGTTATTTCAGTGACCTTTTAAGTATGTTACAAAACCCAAATTAGTAAAAATGGTTCTATCTTTTCCTCATTATTTGACAAGTGCAACAAATTATTCACTGATATAGCATAAATAGATATGTGTCTTTGCACTCATATAACTGGTCTGACATTATCCATATACAGACTAATCTTCAAGTTGATATTAAAGTAAAAAATATTTTACCATTATCATGATTTTCATTTTTACAGATTGGATTTTAAGATATTCAGACAGAATTGGATACCCAAAACCACCAAATTACATTAGTCACAATGTTATCTACTTTGATTAAATATCTCATTCTAGTATGTCTTATTTGTAATCCATTTTCAATATTGTAGAGATAACTCCAAACAGCATAATGTGTCCTATGAAAAAGCACAGCATTTTAGTAAATATCAGTGGATGTGTTCATCTGGAAAATCAAAAGAATGTGTTACGGATAATATAAGAATCACATGATCTGAATGACTGAAGTTCCCTGTGGTTATATCTATGTTTTGTTAAGTCTGGCCCTTTCCTGTAAAACCAGATCAAATGTCTTTTCTTGTTAACAAGTCTGTGTTTGTAGAGACAAACATGCTCACTGAGGATATGATGTCTATACTGTGTGCCTCTCATAAGAGTTTTATTTGGATTGGCTTTAGTTGTGCTTGGCTGAGTTGGACTGAACACCCTTTGGCAGTTGAAGTGCATTAAGTACTCTCCTGGAGTGAACTTTTTCATTTTGTCAAAAAGCATCTGGTTTGCAATCTGAAACAACTGAAGTTTTCACAAAATAGAATTGTCTTGAGGACTTATCTCTCAGGGCTCATTTTAGTGTCTAGCAGAAGTCGTGAATCTCAAAAGCCGTTCACACGCACATATATAATTTCTCTATCCCCCCATTGCTCTCTGAGAAAATATTTGAAACATTTTTGAATAGTATAACAATTCTCACAGGCATATATGGGTTGCCATGTAAAAATATGAACCAACATTTTTCAAATATGTAGACAAATTCTCTGTGCCAAACATTCAACAAATAGCTCTTATGCTCATAAAAAAATATGTCTTTTTTTTAATAAGCTTTGCTTCAAGGTACATCTGGAATTGCAGCAAATTGCATAGATTCATAACAAGTAGCAGAAATACATTTTATGTTATGGTGACAAGTAGAAATAAATAAAAGTTCCGTACTAAAATTTAAAAGCAAATTACTCGACCAAAGTGTGAAAAGTTGGGACCGAAATAAAAGTCAAACCAAAGAAAACAAAAGAAAACAAAACAAACCAACCAACCAACTAAAAGCCCAACAAAAATCTAACCCAAAACAATACCAAGATACTTAATTATTTACAGTGCAATAATTGTGAGTTTTTCAAAAGGAGTTTAAAAACAGTTTTCATTACTTATATATTCAGTGACCTCCAAGTCTTCCTCCTCTCCCTTTCCCTCCCTTCCACTCGTGCTCTCCTTCTCTTCCCATTTCCTCCCTTTTCTCACTGTGTACATATTGTTCATCACTAGAGTATTTGAGAACCCTCTGAGAACTTTTGAAAACCCTGTGCTTATTTTACCTTTATTTTAGGCATAAAGATGTAGAAGGAAAATTAAAGAGAACGAAGGTTCAAAATTATCATTAGGAGAAACTATGCTTACAATATAAATTGTGCTACAATTAGTTACAGCAAACACTTCAAATACTGATAACTACTGAAATAATAAACATTTTAATCATGAATCCTGAGTTATATTTTCTCTCCCTTGTCCAGCTGAAGATGGGAGTGAGAGATCGGCTTTGGTGGGTGCCTGGCATCCAGCCAGCATCAACCCACTGCAGTTCCACATTCCCAGAGGTTTTTAAGTTCAACAACAGCACATTGTACTGTGTTTTAGGAACAAGATAAAACATTTCTTCCAACCACTAGTTTAGCCAGAATTATTCTGTCTCTAAACTGCCCTGTGGGAACAAACCCAAATCCTTGTCTGTTTGTTCCTGCTTTCTGAAAACCAATCCATATACAGACACCACAAAACAAATCAGCTGCTAACCTTAATTGCTGTGAAAGTCTGTGAAGTTATTTGTATAGTGAAGTTCATCTTATTGTATCTCTTAGTTTTGTGCATTAATGCCAGTTCTATTTTCTCCCTCACAAAAGTAATTTGATGTTGGTTTTTTGGTTTTGTTTGTTTGCTTTGTTTGGTTGGTTTTTCATCTATATTTGACGTTTATGAGGCCAATGTTTTGCTTAACAGCTTTCTTATGGTTTTATCAAATCCCCAGCTCCAAAATAACCACAGAATTATTTACATTAAGGAAAAAGATATTTTATAAATTTAAGGGAAGACATATATCAGCAGAAGCATAGTGAGAGGACAGAAGACCCAGACTGAAGTGCTTGGACATTGGGGTTTATTCTTGTCACACTTCTCTGTTAAAATTTATAGACTAAGACTGTTTTTGTGGAAGGTATGAAATTCCCAAGAAGCTGACTTGAAGTTTCATTAGCAATAGTCAATGGTAAGACAAAAAAGACAATTATATTTATGGGCCAAAATCCATACAGACAATATTTACATTTAAAATTATTTATAACATTCAGGGTCAGTGTTCACTCTGATTCAAATTTATGAAGGTATGAGGAGACAGGTTAAACAGATCCTGTATTAGATCAATTTATATAATTAGAAAAAAATCCCTTTAAGTGCAATATGCTGCTTTTCTACAGAAGAGTTGAGTAGAAGTAGAATGATAGGCATCTGTAAGGAAGGGGGTGACTGTAAAGCTGATGAAAGACATGTTAAGTTTATACACAAGAGAGAAACAGGCATAAACCAACTCTTCTTTCAGTGCTGCAGGGTTGGGGTAGGGCAAGTATAACATAGACAAATTCCTATATCCTGAGATCATGATTGAGGGTACTCAATAGGTTTGAGCAGTTAGAAAGGAGCTTTGAAGCTGTCCCTTAAGAATCTGGATTTTGAGATCTTTGTAAGTGGTTGTCTTGTGAAAAATACTACCCACTAAATGTTAAATATTTGGTTTATGCTTTATCAGAGGTCTGCTTGAGCTCACTTCAGTGCATTGTAGTTGTCCAGCTTCACCTATATAGGTGTCCTTGAAGAGACTCCATTTGGCTTTGGTGGGGTGCCATTTGAAAAAAATAGTAGAGGAAATCTGAAAATGTATTTCAAGGCATGAATAGCATTTCTTTAAGAATTTTAGCCTTTGTTTTAGATTATGGTGGTATGTGATCACTAGGGGTTTACTATCAGTGATGTGTTTTGCTTTTTGTATTAAGCTTCCATGTATTTCTTTCGGAGGTCATTCAAAGATACAATCTGAAAATAGTTTGGTGCTGCAGTTTTCTTTTACTCAGATGAGATGGGCATATCAAGCAAATCTTTAATGGCCTGACTGTACATCACAGACTTTTTAATGTGTTTTTCAAGTGTTTAGGGACTTTTCTGATATGTGAGATATGTAGCAGTTTGTAGTAGCAACTTGTAGTTTATCATCTCATGCTGCCTCTGGTGTCTGAATTATTAGCAAGAAAGCTGCATCTGGGGTTGATGCAGGAGCATGTCAGAACTGGATGATGGATAGATGGTAGATATGGAATTCGTGAGAAAAATTGGTAAGCCAAGGTTACCACAGATGTTACTCTTGTCATCTAAGTATGTTAGCTACACTAAAATATAGTTATTTAGATTCAGTTCCTTTACATAGCTAATGAAACTGTACAGATATTATGAACTACCTATTTATGCCATCTTGACAGTAGTAGCTGTGCACTCTATTGAAAGTGTCATTTATATAAGGTAATTATTCCTGTGGATAAGAACATAGTAGATGTTGGATCGTATCTCACTGTTTAAACTGGAATTCCAAGCACTTTTTCTTAGTTGTTGCTGTGTTACTTACTCCTGGGATGGACCAAATCAGTAATCACACTGTTCCTGTTACTCAAAGAAATGGGGCATTCTACCACTCACATAATAAAATTGTACTTCGACTTTTCATAAATTTCCAGTTCTCCATTTGATACAGTTCTGACATGAGAATGTTTCAAGCTATCAAGAATTGTGTATCCAGTGTGGAAATTGTTCACTCCACTTTCACAATTTAAAAAATTTCACAAAACCAGAGTTACGAATTTTCTACCCAAGCTTAAAGATGTGCTTTGGCATTCAGATCTGAGATTTTCCAATGCAAAGGCTTAAAACATCGCTAGTAACAGCAGGAGTTTGCTGAATAATCTCATGGAATAGAACAGAGCTTTTGGGATAATATTAATAAATTCTTCTACTTAGAGCCAACACTGGTCCCATTAAAGTGAACACCAATGTCTCAGAGTTTAGAAATCTCACAGACGCAGTCATATTGATGAGAGCTACATCCAAGGCCACTTCTTTTCTCTCCTTAAATTAGTGAGTTCTATATCTGCTGATTCTGTGCCCTGTGCTCTTCACACATTTAGAGAACAAATGTAGTGAAATAGAGTAAACATGATATGATTATGAAAAATATCAGAAAAACAATAAAAACACTATATCTCAATGAGAAAACAAGAGAATAATGTATTTGTAGAATGCCAACAGAGTGTAGAGAGCAAAGCAGTTGCATGGATATGTAATCATTATTCAGAGTAAGAAAGGATGTCAAAAACACTATTAGTACTAATAGTTTTCTAACTGGCCATCAATAGAAAACTCTTTCACCTCCAGGTTGAAAGGGTCAAAGTAATTCTACATCCCAGGCTGCAATAAACTGGCTATTTCACATCAACTGATATCTGTCCTGCATTAGGGACTGTTATACCACTGAAGGATTTGTCCTTTGAATAAAACATTAAATCAAAGTCTTTTCTGCTCTGTAGGCATTATGGATAACATGACATGACTAATAGGAGAGTAATAATGATTTGAAATCCCCAAAGACTACTGACTTGATGTTTATCAAATATACATAGTGGATAATGAAAGCAGTTTATAAAGACTTGAGCATCAAAAAGTCTAATACACAAAAAGGAGGTGGGACTTCTGAGGGACAATTTCAAACACAGACCCAAACTATAGTGAAAATATGGGCTAAAACGGGAAATTACTAAAGCAACTAAATGACTTTTTTTATTCGATTGACTGTGTTCTGTTGATTTTCAAAATTATATTTTTTATTACTATTTAAGTATTTCTACCTAGCAGAAGGAGGTGAAAAAAATGGTGAAAACAGACAGATTTTAGAAACCCAGAAAGAGATTAAATGAGTCATTTTACATGCCAATCTAGTGCATAAATGGAAGATGAATGATTTTCCTGTGTTCCCCTGTCATGGATTGCTCTGTGTATTCATATACATTCCAAAGCTGTAGTTCATTAAGCATATTTTCTTTTTGAGAATTAAACATTAAACTTGCAAATGAAGTTACGTCTATTGGCTATTATGATTCTGTGAAATGCTGTAGAATTTTGGTAGGGTTATATATGGTTGTAAAAATGGAGCCCACAAATAAAGTTGCCATTTACCAGTTTCTAATGGGGAACTCACTTCAATCCTAAACCCTAATTTTTAGACATCACAGAGTTAGTGACACAGCTTGGTCATCTACATTCATGGAACAGGGGACTACATCTGTTAAGTGGATCAACAGGTTTTCAAATAGTCTTCCTTGAGTTAACCAAGAAAGATAATGCCTTTCTGAACTAGCCAGACCAGGGGTTCTTGACCATCTAGTCCAGCCCCCTGCTACAGTGGGGGCTGTGTCCACGTGACTTTCGAATACCTCCAAGGTTGGAGGCTCCACCACCTTTCTGAGTCACCTGTTCTAGTGCTCAGCTACCCTTACAGTAAAAAAGTGTTCCCTAATGGTCAGATAGAACCTCCTGTACTTCAGGTTATGCCCGTTGCCTCTGGCCCTGTCACTGGGCACCACGGAAAAGAACCTGCGTCCAAGCATTTTGAACCTTCTTCCAAGTGTTTATGTACATTGATAAGATCCTCCATGAGTCTTTTTTTCTCTAGGTTAAACAGTCCCAGTCCTTCCAATGCTTCTTTACAGAAAGAAATGGCCTTCATCATCTTCATGGCCTTGGTATGACTTTCTCCTCTCTGTCCATGTCTCTTGCACTGAGGAGTCCAGAGCTGGACACAGTCCTTCAGCTGTGGCCTCCTGGTGCTGAGCAGAGGGGAAGGATCACTTCCCTCTACCTGCTGGCTGAGCTTTGCTAGTGCTGCCCAGGGCATAATTGACCTTCTTTACAGCAAGGGCTTGTTGCTGGCTTGTGTTCAGCTCGATGTCCACCAGGAACCTCAGATGTTTTCTACAAAACTTCTTCCAACTGGGTGTCAGCCAGTATACATTGGTGCCTGGGCTTGTTCCTCTTCCTTCCATTTTTCTGTTCAGAATTTCCCATGGGTCCTGTCAACCCATTTCTCCAGCCTGTTGAGGTCCCTCTGTTGTATCAACCACTCCTCCTTGTAGTGTGCCGTCTGCAAAGTTGCTGAGGGTACAGTCTGCCCCATCATACAAATCATTAATGAAGCTATTAAACAAGACTGGATCCAGTATGGATTTCTGGAGATATACCACCAATTTCTGCCCTCTAACTAGACTTCTTGATCAGCCTCAGGGCCTGGTCATTCAGCCAGCTTTCAATATGTGTGTTCAAACCATACATATATACATCAAGTATGAAAGAAATACATTGTAGAGATGCTCCCCTTTTTCCTGAAGTCTTTAAATTGGGTAATTGAAAAAGATTTTGTAATTAGCAGGTCAGTAGAGAAAAAAAATATATGATTGCCTGACAGCCTTTGTGTATAGAATAATTAGAAAATGAAATGAGAAAATGTGGGTACTGAAATCTTCTACTGGTGTAATATTCATATTTATCTAGTTCAGTAGGCAGAGACTGATAGGAAGACATCTCACATGCTTCCTCCTTTCTGATAGATAAAAGCATCTATCAAAGGAAAAAAAATGAATAGAACAGTGAAAAAATAAAATTATTTTAAATATACAGTCTTCTTTTGCCAGGCTTGAGTGCATCATCTGTAAATTCATTCCCACTGAATTTATTTAGTTATGACTGGTTTCAATACAAATCATTAGCAAGACAGATTTAGAAGCACTTATCCAAACACTAGTGCTAGACAGCATATTCTAGGCTTTTAAAGACAACAGCATGAATCCAAGACCGTGGCTTTTCTAGGATGAACAGTGAGGAACAGATGTCAGGGACAGTAAATGCTACACGACTGTGGAGAGGATCTGCCACATGTTGAAAACACCAACAATGTACAGTGTAAGTCTCCCACAGAAATCTTGATACATCAGACATAACTGTGAAACAGAAAAACAAGCAAATGACTGACAAAAATATATAAAAACAATGCAGGAAAAAAACAAAGGATCAAAGCCCAGATCTTTAGGTTTTGTTGTTCAACCCTAGCTTGCAAATAAATGCCATGCAGGCACTCACTCACTCACTCCCCGGGTGGGATGGGGGAGACAACTGGAGGTGTAACAGTGATAAAACTTGTGGGCTGACATATAGACAGTTTCGTAGGTAAAGCAAAAGCTGTGTTCACAAGCAAAGCCAAACAAGGAATTCATTCACCAGTTCCTATGGACAGACTGTTGTTCGGCCATCCCTAGGAAACCAGGGCTCCACCATGCACAGTGGTATCCTGGGAAGACAACCAACCACCACTCTGAACATCCTCCCCTTTCTTCTTCCTCCCCCAGTTTCATATGCTGTCCATGATGCCATACAGTATGGAATATCCCTTTGGACCTGCAGTCCCAGCTGTGTCCTCTCCCCACTCCTTGTGAACGTTCAGCCTCCTTTTTGTTAGGGTGGTGTAAGGAGCAGAAAAGGTCTTAACTCTGTGTAAGAGCAACTCGGCAGCAGCTAAAACATCTCTGTGCCATCACCACTGTTTCCAGCACAAATACAAACCACAGCACCACACCAGCTACTGAGAAGAAAATTCTCTCTGTCTTTATTAGAGATGGGAGTGTGTTTGTTGTACACCAATTTAGATCTTACATTTTAATTTCTTCAGAAAATAATATAGTTTGTACACACTGAAACTAATCTTCAAATTAAAGCATCAAATGATAAATGACAATCATGAGGCTGCCTGCACCAAAACTGTGCTGCTGATCTGAGCTAGTTGTTCACAGATTTTCTATCCGAGCTTTATGAAGAACAGAAGCACAGAGCAACATATGTCCTCAGTAATTACTTTAAAACAAACATAGTGGGATGTTTCAGACTAATTCTCAGTGATATCAGATCTATTTTGGATTTTCTTCTTTCCCGTTTCCTTTTTTCTTTAACTTTAATTTTTTTTGTATTCACACAATAAAAAAAAAGAAAACTGAGAGCAGAATTAAAACTGTTACTCTATTACACACTATTGGAACTAATAGTAGAGACTGACTTAATAACCTATTTGATATCTTTATTTGTAATCATTCTTGCAATATGGCTTCTAGTAATGCAAGCCTTTCTTCTGCTTTCCATTTTCAAACAAATTCCTAGAAGTAAAGACACCTGGGATCTGCCAACGTTTTGCATAACTAGAAGTAGTGTAATATGATCTTGCGCCAAATCTAAATAAGAACATTTCATCTTGCAAACATTAATGTCAGAAGTGTTTTGCGTTCTACCAGTGCGTATGTTTTTCTGAGTTTTATACTAACCTTATTTTTTTCTTGCTCCCTTTATGTTTTGTTTCTACTAAACTTTTTTCCCCTCTCAATGCCCATTTTCTTCCCAGAAATATTGCCATTTTTTCCTCTAGCTTCAGTAAGACTCATTTGAGACAATGATAAAATTCTCCGGATGAAAGATGTTAATTCTTTTTTTTTTTCCAGGTCAAGTGTAATTCTTTTTTCTGTGAAGAAGAAAGAATATAATGTTATAGCAATTTAACCTGAACATAATTTTTATATAATTTCAGAAAGATGGAGGGTTTTTTTAAGAATGGCACATCATTTTTTCACAGCAACAGACTACTGAGGCAATGAAAACAATACTTTAACTCCTGAAATATCAAAATGATACAGCAGAAGATCACAAACACACAGTAAGAGATGTTATTTTATTTTGGGGTATGCAGATATATTTTATTAGGATTCCAGTAAAAACCTGGTAGTGCATAATCTATCATGAACTCATCACATCTTTTCCTATTGTTCAAGTCCTAAATTGATTGAATCTTAACAAATACTAAACAATCACATGTAATACAGCAGAAATAAAGGTTTTAAATTACATGTGCACCTTTGAAAATTGAGCACATTAACTAATATGAGAAATGGAAAGCAAATTACAAGTTTTAAAGCAGGCATCATTATGTTATGTATCAAGTCTAATTATTCTTTTTCAAACGCTAAAGAAGAAAAATGAAAAAAAAAAGCTTTTATTTACAAATAGATTGCACAATGTCACTGTTCTTCATGTTTAAGTCAGACAAATTCAAATGACAATTAAACCACAACTCAGAGTGAGTGACTGTTAAAAGAAGCAGACAGAGATGGATTCAATGCAAAGGTTAGAAACAACAGTAATACAAAGCTAACATCAGTTTTATTTACCTGCTTTTTTAATCTTATGGACTACATTTCATTTTGGATTTCCTCTAAGTGATTGTTTCTGGCATAATGATTTATAGATGGTTTGCTAAGTCTGAAGCCAAATTTAAAATGCTAAAATTTCATAAGAAACCATCATTCCAGCTTTTGAGCGTTCCAGCTTACAGGGGACTGTTAGCAATTGTAAACGGATGATAATGTAATTCAGTTCATGTTGACAAGTAAAACTAAACTGTAATATCTCATCATAATGTTATTTTATAGTCTTTGATGAATGAATTGGAGAGGGATTGCTATAGAATCACGAAATCATTTAAGTTGGAAAAGACCTCTAGGATCATTGAGTCATTTATATTGATATAATTATATGTTACTGAAAATTGCATACATGTTTAACTGCATGAAATATTAACATTTGTTTCTGTTTCAGGGCATAAAATTATTGAATTCATTGCAGAAATAATACCAATTATTCAGGAAGCAGTAGGACAATAGAGTTAATCTACTTTTACAAATTAATCCAAAAATAGTTCATCTGTTCTCATTGAAACCTACTATGCAGGAGAACGTTTTGTTATTTTGACTTACTGGGTTTTTTTCAAATTTTCTTAGGCCCTGCCCAACCATCAGTTGGGGTTATACATTGCACAATCACATTAATATTACATAATGCAAATAGATTTTTCCGGTTGCCGTTGTATTTCCTGTAAGGTCATGTGCCTGCAGTCCAGTTCCTAGTTACCAGTGACTAATTCACAAAAGGCATTTCCTTTTTTTTTCTTTAAGGAGAGAGAGAACCTGACTAAGACTAAAGGAGGGATTGCAGAACAACAGTACAATTTTTTTTTTAATTACAAAGCACTAGCATCTTGTTTTTCAATCCTATTTGACTTTTTTGCTTGACAGACCCTGTAGTATCACTGACCTGATGAACAGCGTATGAAAAATACATTTCTTAATGTTGACAAAGGACTGATCCCAACACTAATATTCTACACTGAAATAATCTCAATTTTGTTTTCCACCTACATACAGTTATATTTTTGTTTCGGGCTCCAAAACTGATATGTGAGTGTGGTTGGTGGAGTGGAACTAAGGTTTTTTATTCATTTTTTCCTGTGTTGCTAGCTGCAACTGTTGCTGTGTTTGAACAAAACCTTGTTTATCATTTGTTTCCTTATAAGTGAAACTGGGACCTGTGTCCATTTTATGGATAATAATTCATGATGAACAACCTATCACAAGGGGTACACCTAAGCCAGCAGATAGTCTGCCTTTGTTTCTCTGTGCAGCAAACAACATTGAAAAGTGAAGAGTTGCTGAATACTAATCTGAAGAATGACAAGAAACATAGCAAGTGCAAATCCAAAGGCTTTCTCCTGGTTGCATAACGTACTAGGAGAGCAGTCAATATGTTTGCTGCCATAAAGATACAATGTTGTTATTACAAATTTAATACATAATAATTAAGGATAATCAGGAGGCTCAATACAATACAAACAGGACTGAACACTGGGCTGAATGGAGATGGTCATTCTTGTGACCAAGTTATAAACTGGCATATTCCAGCAGCAAAAAGGAAGAGGTGTACTTCTGACAGAGTTTGAATTAAAGATGGATAAAATAGTATAGAAAAAAGTGAGAAGTCTGGACAGATGCCTCAACTGTTTACAAGAAGATTCAACTGAACCAAAAATTAACTTTTTCTAAACTAATAGGAGATCTAATATCAAATGATATTTCATCTGCATGTCCAGCCATCTTTTCTGCTTGCCATTGTTAAACAATATTTCATCTGTCCAGAATAAGACTTAATTTACAGAAACATCCAATTTTTCTCTGTTTCAGTCAGTCAAGCACTTAGCTAATATACAATTGAGTTAATGAGAAGTCCACAACTTACTCAAGTCTCTGATGAATCAGGGCATGATTCACTTCATCAAACTTTAGACACCTACAGAGCATTTATTCATCTGACCTATTTTAAGCAAGTACTTTGCAATGAGATAAACCCCTCCTTTTTGGCATGGTCTTTTCCCCAGTTAAACTATAAAAATTTATTTCTAATCAGACTATAAGGGACTTAACTCACTCAGACATAGATATTTACATTATAGATTTTGCATCTGGCCATGTGAACCCCAGCTAGGTGTCTGATCCTGTTTCAGTTCATGGAATCCTTGAGTTTGCCAAGTTACAAGCCAGTATTTGACCCAAGCGACCTAGAAAAACAGAAGTGGCACAGAACCTAGAAAAACAAAATCTGTATTTTTGGGAAAATTATCTTTGACTCAGCTAGTGTTAATGTTTCACTGTACCTGTTATTACTGAAAAATTTAATTTCTTTGCTGAATTCTGGTAAGAAGGGTATTAGCCAAGTAAATTATTGAGCTTGATATGAGACAATTCTCATGGAATACCAGGCTGTGAACTGGGTACATCAGTGATTTATCAAAGAAAACCACCCCCCCCAAAAAAAACCAAATCCCCAAAAAACCCCCACAAAAAACAAACTAACTAACAAACAAAACACAAAAAAACCCC
This sequence comes from Grantiella picta, assembly GCA_013397955.1. Classification (NCBI taxonomy): domain Eukaryota; kingdom Metazoa; phylum Chordata; class Aves; order Passeriformes; family Meliphagidae; genus Grantiella; species Grantiella picta. Next base: position 1,453,211 of record VZRM01008322.1, read on the forward strand.
AACCAACAAAAAACAGACTAATAAAGAAACTTGAGTAAACAATGTAAAAATATACAAATAAAATCTTAAAAAAATAACCAAACAAAACCCGCTGAAGTGTCAGGAATATTGTCTTGCACTCAACTCCAAAATCAGGTTTATTTGGAAAGCTATTTCATTATGCTGAATGAGTATCTGCTACTTCTTATTTTGGACTCACTGAATGTGAGAAAGCAAGTTGCTGAAGCCGCAGGCTCAGATTTGAAGACTTGTGGAGAGTTAATTAGCAAAATGTGTAAAGTCTGGAAGTCCAAGGCAGTAGAGGAGAAACTTTCAGAACATGAACGGCACTGGGTCAGGATAAAACAACTAAGCTTCTATTTATGGAGACAACATAAGAAATATGTGGGACTGTGTCTAGAACTAAAGCTAAAGGAGAGCACATGCAGACAGTCTGTTATGAAGGTGTAGTTGTTATTTTGCAATACCAGCCAGAATGCATTCTCTAACGTAAGGCGCTTTGCAAAGCAGGGGTGGAAAGCAGTCTCGGAGCAGCTATAAGAAGTACACTTTCCCTTCCCTCCAGATTGACAACAGGATTAATGTCTCTAATGAGGATTGATCACATTTCCCAGAACTTGTAAAATTGCAATTGTAATTGTCACAAGAGTCGGAGAAAGCTCATTTTGACTTGGCAGGCTCTTCTCCACTGAAGAAATGTCACTGCTTCTACGCTAGTTAAGTAAGGATTTTTATCTCCTCATTTTTCACACATTTCTACTTTTAAGCTACTTAGAGAAGAAGTTCTTCACATTTTCTTCATATTTTTGTACATCAGGCATTGACACACTTCCTTTAGATGATTAACTGCCTAAATATACAGTTACTAGGATTAGACTAGGAAGTCCAAAATCCAGATTTTTTTCAGCGATTGAAAAAGTACATAAGAATGGCTAAAAAAGAAACAGTTAAAAGATTAAGTCTGAGACAATGAATCAAAATTAATTACTTATACCATAACTTGTCAAAGTAGGTGAAAAATATTTATAGTATGCTAAAAGAGAAAAAACAGAGCTGAAAGAGAGAAAACCTCCCACCCACTCCAAGCTGTCTAAATCTTGTATTTTGAATTATTTGCAAGACAATTATTGTAAACTATGCAAGAAAAAAACCCCTGAATTTTAATATCTGAGTTCCAGTTTGTTATGCTAAGACAAAACCAAACGGGTCTACAACCTTAAGGGCCGTATTGTCATGAATCTGGATGTAGCACCAGGTAGCAACATCATTCTCCACAAATCAGGCACCTCCTTAATAAAAAATAGTAGAACTTTTATAGGATGGTATGAATGCTGATGATAAGAGACTGTTATTAAAAAGAGTGTTGCAGTCAGAACTGTGAGGAAACACAGAGAAATAATAGTACATACCTGTGCTTAGGAAAGTTTTTATTTTAATAGATGAATCCCAAAAAAAGCCTGAGTTTTTTTACTTGTTCATCCGTATACAAAGACCTAATACAACTTCACAAACCAGAAATTTCAGCAGGGTTATACAGTGTCTTATTGAGTATCTGCTTTGGAAAAATGTCAATACTTTTTCTCTCTTATTCATCTATGTCCTTTGTGTTTTCCTGTTTTCTGTCCATTGGTCTTTCTTCATCAGCCAAAAAATCTTGGTTTGAGTAATATTGGACGGGCCACCCAAGGCAGCTTTTGCACAAAACACTGGTATTGGACAGGTTCAGTCTTCATGTGAAACATGGACTAAATTCAGTTTCTGAGTGGTGACAGTGCTGGGTTGGAAAGAGAGGAAGAAAGTGCTGGGAATTTGGTTGACAAGGGTGAAATATCATGGCTGTAAAGAACAATGGGGTTTTAAAGAACCACGAGAGTAAGAGAAGGTGAGAGGAGTCTTTGAAGGATCTGAATAACTCAGTGGCTGTTTCAAAGGCTGAAAGGGCTGTGAGTGAGTAACTGGGAGAGGTAAGCAAAAATTGGGAGGAGGTTGTTGGAAAATGATGATGATGGATAATTCTTCTCTGACTGTTACAAAAAGAGTTAGTGCTTTGATTTTATTTCCTAATTTTTCAATTGCAAGTATTTTTAGAATAGTTAATTAAACTATTTGGGCCACGATCCAGAAATATACTTAGGGCCACAAATTAGCTAGGCTCTTAGGCGTATGAAGAACCTCAGGCATGTGTGATTATTCACAGGTTTATGTTTTTATATCTTTAAGTCCAGCATTAGAACATATTTTAAGTGCTGTAAACAGAACTATTAATGCATATTTTTATCCTAGAAAGAAACCTACTTTCTCCAGCTATAATTCCAGGCAAATTTAATCATGTCTCATAGGAAGCATGGTTTAGTCTGACTGCCAGAACTATATCTCAGACCTCTCTAACATGTTGCACTATCAGAGGTGGAAGAAACTTGCCTTTGCGATGTTTCTTTTGTTCTCGGGATAAAGAACAGCATTTTCTGTGAGTGTTAACAGCTGGAGACTTCAACTCACTGTATTGACCTGTCTTGCAGAATGTGGAATCCCTCCCTACATATTTTCAGGTCTTGTTACTTAAAGAAGAGAATGTTCCACATTGCGTAGTACCTGTACAACACGCTAAACCCACTGCAAGTATAATCGTTATTATTATCTCTATCACATTTTACCGGCTCCTAGAACCTTCATTATTTTGCCATACATCTATATGCAGCCAGTCATCTGGTTCAGCTTCTTACTTGATACTAAATCAGCAGCTGCAAAAGCATGCTTTTGTGTCTGATTTCAAAGGTGTTGCTTGAACGTAGCACAGAGGTGGCTGCTTGGCTTAGCAAAGGTAGGAAGAATTAAAAACACCATCTGCACCCCTGTCGGTGTGTTCCATAAACATACAAATATGTCATGAGTGAAAGTGGGAGAGAGAATGTTCAGATCTTGAAGGAAGAAAGATAAATAGGTCATAGTTTAAATATACACATCTGAGTGATGAAATAACTGGAAGTTTCAGCTAGCAGTAAAGGAACGCACAGATACAGGCGACACCTGTTCTATGGAAATTGATTGCCATATTTAAAAAACAAACCAACAAAACCAAGAAAAGCACCCATATATAAAATAATTGCATGTCCTCACTGTAAAAGTTTTAGATTAGAATACAAAATCTCTAAGGAAGTAAATGATGAATGAGCAGCATAGTAATATGAATTCAAAGATTGAGTGGTTTGGGCTTTTTTATTTTGGATTGGTTTTGGGTTTTTTGGTTGGTTGCTTGGCTGGTTGGTTTGTTGTTTTATTTTGTTTTGTTTTGTTTTTCTTTTCAAAAAGCTAGCCTTCATTAAACATATAGAAAATACCAAAGCCCCCAAGCCAGTATCTCTCAATCCTAAAGAAAACTGCTCTATATTTCTATCTATATTTAAACAGTTTCCTGAACTGAGTAATATCTATGATTATGCCATTTTAAAAGAAACTGCAGGACACATTGGTAACGTATAAACCAACACATTTAATTTTGTTATCGTGCAAATCTTGAGGACTATTTTACATGATCAGCCAGGGAGATATTTAGAATAAACAGACTTTGATTAGGCTCTTCATTTCAGTCCTGAAGAAAATGGTAGTCTTGTAATCTTATTTGAAATCTGTGAATTTACCATTGCATTTCCAGCAGTGAAATGTGGAAAATGGAAGGGTTGGGAGGAGGCATTAGGTTAAAATTCTTAAAGAGTGAGGAAATATTTCATAATGGACTTTAGAAGGAGTTTCAAATTTCAGTGAAAACCCACCTAGTGTGGATCTATTTTCTTTTTTTTTGTAATGCGGAGGTTCCTATCCTATGTCAACTTTCTATCTAATGGCAGCTTTGTTAAAAAATAAAAGTGCGAAGTATTTCCTCTGCATTATGAAAACACTCTTTCTTGAAACATCAGAAGGCCAAAAGTGAGGTTAAATTTGAACCTGTTTATTCAACTTTTCTCCCATAGCCTAAATGATAAAAGAGTCTGTAATTCTTCAAAGGGCAGAATGGAAGAACACAGATATACTGAAATGCGAGCTGCAAAACATACTGTTGCATGATTTATCACATATTCTTTGCTATTTCCTACTAAAATTTGAAAATGAGAACAGTCCAAAGGGATTATATATATACCTCAAGAATAAACACATACTTGCTTTACAAGGAGAGGGAGAAAGATGACTGTTAAGATTTATACTCATATTTTATTTTGAGCAGTATAATCTGAGCCTGTAAAGTAGTTAATAATATTGTTAAAATTTAGTAAAGTGAAAATATAAGTCTTTCCTGAATCAAGAAAAGCTCTTACCTTATGTGCAAAATTCTGAAAAAAAAATTGACTGTGATTTTGATCATCTCAATTCTATGTATATTCAGACATAGAGAATCAGGGCACCTTGTAGGTTAAAAGGGCTCCTCCAGAGCTCACGTAGCCCAATAACTGCTCAAAGCAGCTCTGTCTGAAGCAGCTTGCTCAGATCCTTCTCCTGGAAAACTATAGGGGTTGAGGTTCCTGTGAAAGCTCTGTCAGTGACAAACTATACTCACAACAAAATCATTTTTACATATATCCAATCAGATAAATGTTTGACTCAGGTTCATTGTGTCTCTTCCTGTCACTGAGCACCACTTAGAAGAATCATTCTTCATATCCTCTCATAAGCGTTTAAGAAAGGAGTAACCTCTCTCCTCTACTTTTCTTATGACTTAAGAAAATAATTTCTCTTAGTCACTTCTTATATTTCACACTCTCCTGACAACATTGGTACTCAGGAGTACCAATCCCTCTGTACTGGAATGGCTGGTCATTGCCTTGGTAAGAGAAGTCAGTTGTTTAGCAAGGCCAGATTGGTGAGATATGGACTGGATAAGAGTATGACAAGGTAGGTATGGTATTGGCCAGACTACTGTGTTTGAAGGCTGGCCATCAGCCTTATTGTTCTCCTGACAAAACTGATTTAAGGCATCGTGTGAATGTGATTTTTATGAAAACTGGGCCACCAGAAGAAATATGCTCTTGTCTTTTTCTAGACATGCCACAGTTCTGCCTTTGGAGAAACTGCCCCAGTGCCAGGGAAGAGGCCGGCCTATGGCTATGTCTGCAGTGACAGAGGGAGCCCTTTGTGTAAGATAAAGGACCAGAAGTCTGCCTGGCTCAGAGCTGTGCTCCTCTGTACACCAGAGACGGCCACTGACTCCTGATGATGGTATAGCAGACATCACAGCTTTCTGCAGCTGAGTATGGGTGCATGCTCTGACAATAAGCAATGGACCACTAGCTTTGTGTGTCAAAGAAAAGAATCTATGCCAAGACAAGGACCACTCAAGACCTCTGCCAGGTTTCTAGAACAGTAGAACAGATTTATCAGAGCAATTGTGCAGTCTTCATCTTCCCTGAATCAGCAAAAGCAGCATCTTGTTCCAGCTGACACTGTTTTGCACAAGGGCTGTGTAATAGACCATCTTAGAGATCCTTTGTAACATCATTCATTCTGTAATTCTGTGATTCTATGTGGTTGCCTTGGATATATCTCTCTGACAGAGATTTGTTTCGGTTTTTTTCATCCACAATGAATAAACTTCAGACACTTCAATCATGTGTGTGATGGTGAAAGAAACATGTCTTGAGTGTTTGTCATAGAGCTACATAGAAATAGATTTCACAGAGTAATGCAGGAATGAAGGCTTGAGGAAGAAACACAGATAAGTGAATGCTGGTGCCATGGAATGAACTAAGCCAGAAATTAGGCACTTTCTCTTTAGAGAATTGTATTTTTAAAAGATGGCAGTATGAGGGCCTGTAGTGATGACATTGCAGGTATTTGAATCTACATTGTGATTATTACATGGGTAAGAAATGAATATTTCAATCAAAATGCTTCAATTACAGGGAAAAAAAACCTGATTATTTTACTGATCATTGCAGAAGTTTATTGTAGAAACTTTTAAATTACTATTTGACAGATTGTTTTCTTCATGCTGTAATACAAGGGGAGTTCTGGCTATTTCAAAAATAAGACTAAAGTCCTAATTATGTCAAAAATGTGGACAGTTGTCAAGGAGTTGTTGTCAGAGCCAAAGGTGTGCTAATCAGACCAGGGCAAAAACATGAATGTGAAATTATTACAATTGCCTGATACAAAAACAGAACCTTCTTATGACCATAGAACTGAAAACAGTGAAAGGTTAATGCCTCAAGTATACACTTATTCCCTCCAGTTTTACAAATGATAACAGAACAAGCAGAACTTCTTTAGTTTTCTATCCTCGTAGAATATGGTAAATCAGTACCATGCAAACATTAGGTCTAATCTATTACAGCTGTGCAACTGAAGACAGGTGTTGGCTAATAGTGCTAAAAAATCAAGTCATATTATATATTCAGAAATACATCGATTTTGTTGAATGCAAGGCACTGCTAATAACTTTAACCTGATTATGTGATTAGGATACCCACTGAGGAACTAGCCAATTAAAATAACCAGGCAGAAAAATTCATTATAAAGTATGTAAAGGGCAAATTCACTGTATAAAAATAGCAGTTTATAATTTTTATAATAGCAGGTTTTCTTTTTGCATTTTGGTTGCTGGATTTTCAGAGATGAGACGACACAGTTCCCCATTTAAAGAAAATATGGAGACATTTGATACTACCAAGAAGGAAAAGAACTCCACCTGAAAAATTAAAATATAGCTACCTAATGATAAATTCAATCCTGAATCAAGGCCCATGGCCAGACCAGGACTTTCAGAGAGTGACTGTTGATGAGACAATTCTAATGCAAACTGGGAAACAATGACCCAGAGTTAACAACCCTGTGAAATCCACCAGTGACTGCAGAGAACATCTGCCTGGAGAAGCAAAATATATTATTAACACCCACTGACAAGTACTGTTAAACCATTGCTGAGATGCTATTTCTAAATATCAAGTTGTAGTCCATCAATTTCTTCTTTTTTGGGTTGGTATTGGCATAGTCTCTGCCTTAACTATCCATTGTGGATTCATTATTATTAACTAGAGATATGGAAAAAAAGTGATTTAAACATTTCAGCTATGAAGTTATTGCAAGAAGTTGTTTAAATATTCGGAAATGACAAGGGTAACCTAAAAGGTAGTTATGCTATCAGTGACTGCAACCAGAGAACTTCCTCATGAGAGTATTTATTAAAAAAAAACAAGACCAAACAATGTTAGTTCATAAAGGTTCTTCTTGTCTAACAAAGATGTGTATCTAAACAATGTGATATCAAGAGCTAGTCAGAGCATTTAAAAGCTGTAGAAATATTATGTTGCATATTTTTCAAAGCAATTACAACCAGAGTGTGTGAACGGCCAGAGAGGCTTGCTAACATCTTGATTAGAATCAATGTACAAACCCAAGTGGCCCATTCTCTTCAGTGAAGAACAAAGAAACAACAGGAAACAGTTGCCTGTGCAGGGAGACTAAGGCTGTGTAAAGGTATTTCACCCTGTTGATATGAAGGCAAATTTGAAGCTCTGGAAAACATAGATGCATGAAGTTGACCATGGTATAAATTAATTCAATATTTTCCTGAAGCTCAGATTAGTGGCTAGTAACATTCTGTAGGGACCAGGGGATAGACATTTGTTACTTATCATTAAATAGAATAGTGAGTGAATAAGAAGTACAATAAATAAATGCACAATGTCTATCTACAACTTATCTGAAATACTGCATGGAATCAGAAAACCGTAGTGAACAGACTATTGGCTTCAGAGAGTCACACAATTTCAGAATCACAGAAAAGTTGAGATTGTAGAGAACCTCCAGAAGTCATCTGGTCCAGGTTCCTAGCTACAACAGTATCTCCTAGAGCTGATTGCCCAGGACCATACCTAGAAACTTTTGAATGTCTCCAAAGACGGAGACTCCACAACCTCTCTGTGACACCTGTGCTAGTGCTCAGTCTCCCTCACAGTAAAAATGTATTTTCGGATGAGCAGAGAGAATCTGCTGTGTTTCAGGCAATGCTCATTGCCTCTGGTCCTGTCACAGGGCACCACTGAAACAAGCCTGGCTCCATCCTCTGTAACCAGGTCCCCCATTTTCTTGAGCAATGGGCCCACATTTATTCAGACTTCCTTTTGTCATCTCTATTCTTCTTGTATTTGACATCCCTGATCAGGTTCAGTTCCATTTGGGCTTTAACCTTTCTAACTTTATCCCTGGATTCAACGCTGCTAATCCTAGACAGAGCTTCCATGCACTCCAGCTGCTCTTTCATATGAAGTGCAACTATCCCTCCCTGCACTCCTTTTCTGTCTTTCTTAATGAGTCTGTATCCCTTCATTGCAACACTTCAGTCATGGGAACCAACCTGCAAAGTCTCCGAGATTCCAACACGATCAAAGCCCTGCTTTGTTTATTCCCCACGCTGTCCACATACAGGCACTTCAGGGAGCCATCCCAAGCTGAGATCCTGGAAAGGGTTGGGAGATCTCCCCAGAAGGGTGCCTTTGAGGCACTTCTTGCTGATGTGCAAGCACTTTCTTGTCATGTCACCCTACGCCCTTTACACATTGACACTGTCCATAGGTCTCTTGCAGGGCTGCTGGTTGCTCTTGCCTTCTGTTATCAACCTTAGTTTAAGTTGTTGTTAACCGTTTCTATTCAGCTCCAGAAAGCTCCATACATAACACAGGATGCAAATTAGGAGACAGAATACTTGTAGTTGGACTACCTGATAGCTGGATACCTGAAGAGATGAAAAATAATGAATCTAATGTGAAAAAGTGATGCTGTGATTTTTACAAACCTCCTCATTACATATCACTAGATAATAGTTCCTGTCACATATTTTAGTTAAAATTAAATATTTAAGACTTATATGTGAACTGTTCCATTTTAATAACATAAATAAATCCACTCTCTGATATTCTTTCAGAGATTATTTTCTGTATGTATGCTTTAGCTCTACAAGTTGTCTTTGAATCACAAAGCTGGAATCAAAACTAGTAAAAGAGAAAAATAATGACCTTGATATTTTGTCTTAGTTAATTTGTAAAATTTCCAGGATCCTGACAACACACAGATTGAGAGTCAACTCAAATAATTCCAGCCACTGGATTACACTTTCACTGGTCTTCAAGATAAAATCCTCTTTCTAACATACAACAATTTTAGGGATCTCAGGGATAGCTTAAAAAAGAAAAAAAAACAACAAACAAACAGAAAACATATCCCTACATCATTTGGATCTTGGCTGTCACTTTCTAGTAAGTCCTAAACACCTTCAAATATCTGTTAAACTTAGGACATATATAAGACCTTACAGAACTCAACTGTCTTCCTGTCCTCCTTTAAAATATGACAAAGTGATAGTTTACAGCAGTCTGGGTTGTGCACAGGTTGGAGCCATTCCATTTCAAATGGATTATGGAATGATGAATTACGGAATTAATGACTAAAAGTATCTCCTACTAAATAATTTTAAAGTGTGTTCACCTCTGTCTAAGCAAAATATCATGTAAAAGCAAAAGAAGTTGGAAAGAGAAGCACAGAGTCACACTTCACAGGAGAAAAAATTCTTGACAATGTGTGGCCATCTTTAAATCTTCTATTTATGATCTTTTCTCTTTTGCACACAGCTTGAAGACAATTTTTCAGCCATATTGCTTAAAAAGGTATGTTCTTGTATAACTTTGTACACAACTACCTTGCAACAGGCCTTCTTCTTTCAGTGCCTACTCATGGAACATCCTTGTTCCAAGCTCTCTAAGTCAAATAAATTGAACAGCATTTCAGCACAAACTGTGTCTCAAACCAAGAATTTTGACAAAAGCTCACCACTGATTCTCCCCTGCTTGGGGCAGATGTTATAGGAAACATCATGGGGATCAAGCAGTAGAGCACTGATCATCCAGGCCATAATAGTTCTGTCATCCAACATTAGTAAGGCTTGAGGAGGTCCTGCAAAGTGTGAGCATTTAGACAAACACTTAGCTGTTTTCTGAAAGTGCACATGTAATTCTGAAATGGTGCTGATGGCCATTGTCGTGGGTATGTAAACACGGAATCTGACTAGCAAAGTCAGAGTCTCTGTAAACCTCCTGGCCCATGAGACATTGATATCTTTCAACCAGTGTGGTAAGAGTCTTCTCCCCTTCAGTATTTCAGCCTCATCTGGGGGTGAAGTACAACTAGCTTTCTGAGTAATGTTAAAAATTATTGTGTCTCAATCTCAGACATGATCAGACAGAATCATCATACAAGGATAAACAGTAGATTGTCTAAAACAGAAAAACAGAGGAGAAAATGTTAATTACTTTAGTAGGCTATATATTCAGACATAAAACCTCTTTGAGTACACAGGCTTCTTCTTGCATTCTTCTTATTCTAGAACAGATAACAGACTTCTTATTACAATTAGTGGATCTCAACCTATAAATACTCTACACTTTTATTTTCTTGGTCACTGAAATCACTGCTGTAGCATTGATGTATTCATTAGAGGAGTGTTACTCTGCTACAGAAATTGCAAATTTTGTCCAGTATTTCATCTCTTTTGTTCTGCTCTTATATCTTTAAATTTATAGTGCCTAAAAAGTATTCCTTAAAAAGTGTGCACTTTAAGTCCTTTGCTAGTACATGAGTGTGTTTATTACAATAGATTTAAAAAGAGCAGCTGTGGGGTTTTCTGACTGAGCACGAGTGACCTTACCTTAAGAATAGGATAAAGTATTACAGGCACGTTGAGGCATTCATATTTCAATGGCTAAAGGAACCAGACACAAAATACAAGGCAAAGTAAAAATAGCTTGTGATATATGTGTACTGCTTCACTGCTGGTCACCTTTTGTACAAATATAATCTCCATATGATTAAATCAAATCTGCATTGGTCTAAAATCTGTATAAATAGCTATAAAATACAGTTACTGAAAAAGGCTATTTCCTTTACCACAGTTTTTTTTTTTCAGACTGGTTAAAGGCATTGTTAGAAGCAGTACTTAGGTTTTTTGTAAGCAATCTGTGCAACCTGTTAGAAATAAAACTTTCTTATAGTGTCCATAACAGTTGAATTAGTAACAGAAAGCACTACACTAATGTCGACAATTTAGTGTAGCTCCTTAATTGGATACTTCTCCAGCAGATGACATTCTGAAAAACCCAGAATTCAAATTACTTTGGCAAAATCTTGACTCCATAAGATCACTATTTAGACTGTATTCGTAATCTGTATACTGACATAAATCCCAAAGTCAAAGAACTTCCACTCTCAGAAGTGCTTTTAAATAAATATATTTTATCACAAACGTCTGTTTTTATTAAAGAGACAGCTTTATTATTTTGGGGATTTTACAACTGAATTTTGGGAATATTACAATGAAAATGTAATCAAATTTCATTGTAATTAATGGATTATATTTCAAACTAAGAATACAATTAATGCCAAATAATTTACATTGATTTGTATCTCAATCTCCCCTCCCTAAATAATCTCTAAACAATTTCATTTGTTCATTTTTAATAGTTTGTGCTTATTATTCACTTTTAAATATAGGTAAAAACTAAAAAAAGAAGTTAAAACAATTTTTCAAACATTTTTCTCTTGTTAATAATGTAGTTAATTTCTGGTATTATAGGTTAAGGACTGCAACATCGATGAGTTTATAAAAAGTCTTGGTGAGAAGTTGTGGACATAAAATGATGTCTCTTAAAATATACTGATGTTTTAATCAACAAAATCACAAAGGAAGATAAAAATTACAAATGTAAATATTACATTTTTCTGAACAGTTGTGAAAAGCTGACCAATTCAAATACAAGCCTACACAGCACTTGCAGCAATACGGGTGGTCTCTTAGGTAACAGAATAATTTCTTCTCAGCTGTTAACTACTGTGATGCTTCTTGTCAAGACTTTGGTAGAGGCAGCAACAGATTGCAGCCTAAACAAAAATATGGCAAAAGCTTATATTAGGCCCAAATGGGACATAAAAATGTAGTATAAAAAATAAAACTGCAAGTAGAGAAATTGAGAAGCTTGTGAAGAAATAACAATCTATTACTTCTGTTAGAAAAGTTTGGAGGATGAAGAATTGTGGTGGTCTTTTGAAGCTGTAAGGCCTCTGGAAACAGCTCTTTATAAGCAGGGTTTGACTGAATGGAAAAATAAAGTGGACTGTACAATAATTATTGAACATGAAATCATGGAATAATTTAGTTTGGAAAAGACTTCCAAGATCATTGAATACAACTGTTAACCCAACACCACCACAGTCACCAGCAAACCACATCCCTAACTGCCACATTCACAAGTTGTTTTTTATTTTTAGTTTCCAGAGATGGAAATTTTCCACCTCTCTGTTGGGCAGACTGTTCCAGTGCTCAACGACCCTTTTCCAGAGGAGAATTTTTTCCTAATATTCAACCTAACCTACCCTGGCACCATTAAAGACCATTTTGTCTAGTCCTGTCACTTGTTACCTGGGAGAAGAGACCAACCCCCACCTGGCTACACGCTCCTTTCAGGCAGACTCCTTATTGTAGAGTCCAATAAGGTCCCCCTGAGCCTCCTTTTCTCCAGTCTAAACACCCCCAGCTCCCTCAGCCACTCCTCATTGGACTTGTGCCCCAGACCCTTCCCAAGCTCCTTTCCCTTCTCTGGACACACCCCAGCCCCACAGTGTCTTTCTAGCAGTGAGTGGCTCAGAACTGAGCACAGGATTTGAGGTGTGGCCTCAGCAGTGCTGAGTACAGGGGGACAATCACTGCCCTGGTCCTGCTGGCCACACTATTGCTGATCCAGGCCAGGATGCCATTGGCCTTCTTGTCCACCTGGGCACATGTTGGCTCTTTTCTTCTTAATTTGCTTCATGTGACAGCAAGTTGAATAAACACAGTTGTCTAAAGAAGAATTATTCTATTGATTGGAATGTATTTAACTAAAAAATATTTTTTCCAATTAAATAGACATTACTTTCTGTTAATCTTTAGAAATTTCCATTTCTTGAGCATCTACTGCAATTAAAATTGTCTTAGCTTCTGACAATCTCATTGGTAATGAAAAATGTACACACGTCTGGAACCTGTCTTTTTATGGAAAAGTGATTTTTGGTCTGTCCTTTGGCTTTAGTGATCCACACACTGAAAGAATGTCTGCATGATAAAAATGGTGACACATGTATTGAAACCACCACAGTTTCATACAAACCTGTCTTGGTAGTGCCACACAAGAATCCCTGTGACAGCTGATGGGGCTTTTAGAAGAAACTGTGAAAATAAGGATCAAGGAAAATGCAATGAATCGGAGTAAATATATAACACCATATTATTCAAATTACATAATTAAAATTTTTTCTCAAGTGTTCAGCTATTTGAATTTCTCTTGTAAAAGTTTAATCTCTTTGAAAAGACCAGAGCATACTTTTTGATTCACAGGATTTTCACAGAGCTATTTCAGACATATCAAGTTTATTACAGAAGATTACTTAACTGTTTGTAAGATTGTCACACTGGAAGAATTTATACAATTTCCTTGTACATTTAGCAAGCTTGTGGTATAAATAAATTGTTAGAACTTTTGTTTTGAGACATATCATCACAGTGTTAGGATAAGTTCATCATAAAGGATAGTTCTTTCTGCTGTAGGATTTGCTGTAGAATATTTTGGTAGTCTAAATGCAGTACACATGCATCCATTTTGAGTTCTTCGAATGTCCAGGACCTGATCCCATGCACCCTGAAAAACATAGCAAGAATGATTTTTGGGGGTGACAAAAACAAGAGGTAAAAAAATCTTTGGTCAGGTAATCTATCAATCAATATAACCTGCCCCCTCGAGATAATTTGGCCTACCAACTCTTTAGGAATATTAAGAGTATCTTCTATTTCCTCAAAGATGACAAATAAGAAGGTATCTCTGTAATCTTTCTAAAGATGTCTGGTTTTCAAAACAGCTATTTCAGAGCACCAAGTGCCAAGTTTAAAGCTGACCCTTCTAGAACCCTCTGGTGCCTTAAGGCTAGAAAGACTTAAAATATATCAAGTGTGCATTTTAGTAGTAACAGATTTCTCACTGAAATCATGTATACCAAAGTTTTGATCTTCAAAGCATTTTTCAAATATGAGCTAGTTAATACTTCTGGTGTTATGCTGAAATGGGTAAGTGGAAAATTTAGCTTTAATTGTGGTTGGAAATATAAGAAAGAGAACTTATTTGCCCTAGACAAAATGTAAATCTGTGGAAGTCTAACTACATGTAAATTCAGGCTAGGTTATCACAGTGGTTATTAATAGACTTAAAACAACTAAGTGTATCTTGTAATCGTTACTGAGCCACACAGGAAAAAAATCAGTACGAGTCTACAGTAGAAGAATGATACTTCCAGACTGTATGTTCAATTTCAACAATTTCCTTATAATGACTGTACCTTTTATGTTTTCCTACTGAGCTTTGAGGACTCACCATATCCCAAAAAAAGTGTAATATTTTTAAGGTGAAACTCATCAAATGTGATTTGCTAATGCAGATCATTGACTGCTCACTCAAGTAAATATTTTAATAGCACTGATTGTGTTAGATGAAAAAGCAGGAAGTGAACATGGTTTGGAGGCTGTAGAAGATGAGGTTGTGAGTGAGGGACACAAGCAATAAAATTACAGTATTTTATAGAAACAGTGGGAAATATGTGAGTGAGATGTTGACCTCCCTAAAATCAATGACAATTCCTGCCTTCCTGAAAAGTCACATGCAGCAATTTTATTTAGCTAAGAAGAAAAATATATGTATACATATTTCTTATTATTTTTAATCCAGAAGTTTATATTGCTAAACGTCTCTTTCAGTGAAATAAGACATATATAATTGGTTAAGTAGTTTGATTGAATAAAAAAAGGATGAATAGTCCAGGGAAATTATCTGAATTGGAGATTTTACCTTAGATGGTGTTTCAGTACATTAAACAATTAACATTTAAAAGCAGTTTTTGTATTAGTTTACTTAAAGGAAAAGTATCGGCCTTGATTTTGGTCTAAATCTAAAAGCACTTAAATTTTTCACACACATAATTTGGAAAATTTCTACAAAGAGGCAGAATTCTTTCTCATAATTGAGAGAGATCTGTGATCATAGCAACTATAGAAAAACATGTCTCTAGGCTAGAGTAGAAATAGAATACTTTCTTTTCTTGAAGATTTCCCCATGTTTACATAAAATAATAGATATTGTCCATGGCCAAAAACCCCAAAAAAATAAAAAAAACCCAAAAAAAACCCGGAAAAAAAAAGGAAAAAAATCTCTGAGAGACTGAAATGGCACATGGTTTAAATATTATTAAAATCATTGAAGGACTTCTGCTCACTGTAGAAAACTGCAAAGAAACAGCTGTCCACCTGCCCCACCAAAGCCCATCCCTCCCCAAATATGGTTACAAACTGGAATTTGGACTGTGACAGGGAACTCGAGATAAGATAAAGGGGCTACTATTGTCTAATCATCGCAGGTCTATGGAGAAGAATGTATCCACAAGTGACACTGAAAGAGACACTGGGATGCTGAGGGCTCAAACATTGAAGGGGGAAGCTTCTGATGTGCAAAGTACCTGCCCAGGTGCAGAGGGTGAGCTCACCCCACATTAGGCTGTAGCTGGGTGTTGAACAGGGTTAGGGAAGAGGCAAACCCAGTGAGGAGGGTACTGACTCTTTGTCCTTGCTCAGGTGAACTCAGCTGTGACAACTCCCCTGGGGGGATATTCACACAACCTAAAGGTGTTCATCTCTGCTGGTAGGCCATAATGGACTCAACTGCACTCATGTAATCAGACAGATGTGTCATCTTAGAAAGTGTAGACTCTCAAGGAGTCCCATGATCTGCAACATTACATCATCCAGCTGAAACTCAGCACCCCAGGGGAGGCACCTGGGAATTCCCACTTGAACCTGAGTGAATATAAGCCAAACAGATGTTGAGTTCTTGGGATTTCTCCCCATCACTTTTTTAGGACTTCCCCACCATCTGTTGGATCCCAACTGTGATTACAACTTCAACCAAAATAAAGCAACAACGAAGTCTCCTCACAGGCCATACAGAGGGTGAGATCTTCAATCTTTTGTCCTTTCTCTCTCTCTCTTTTCCCTTGTGCATGTCCTTGCATGATGTGCTCTCATGCTTTTATGTTGTTATATGACTTTGATAATGATAACCAAAATAGCTACATACTTGTTTTCCTTTGCAACCATTTTTTTCCTATATTAAACCCTACATATATGTATTTACAAACCCTGCTCATTTACTCTTGTTTCATTCTAATCTTCCCTAAGGGATCTATTAATAAGAACCTGGGTTACCTTTGTCTTCTCGGGTGGTTTGTAACAAATCCATGTCCCCTTTCTAGTAACCTTTCAGTGTTTGTTTTGTTTTTTTTTTTTTAATTATTATTCCTTCTGCCTTTACAGAGTGTATTTAATATTATTTAGTGCCTCTACATGCACATCATTGCAGTAATTACATGGAATTGACATAGCTGTAAACACAAATTCTTAGAATTCAGATTATCATCTCCTAGGCTACTGCTCAGAATTCAGATACCATTCCCCATGAATGATTAAAAGAGATGAAAAGAGGCATGCTTGTAATCACTGTGACAAAAGATGTAGCACTGTTGATGCTTCAACCATATTGTCATGGGAAGTCATCTTAAAAAGAGGGAGGAAAAAGCCCTTCTACATCGTCACATATACAGTAGATGCAACTATCAAACTGTACTTCAAAAGGCAAAAAAAAAAAAAAAAAATCACAACATGCTTAACATGTTTTTCAAGAATGGATTGAACAAGAATCCCAGGGGAAGGATTTTAGGATCTCAGCAAAATGATGGTCATGCTTTTAATGCCTGTGACGGTTGGGACTGGTTTTCATTTATGAAAGAGGTTTTTTTATATGTTGAAATGGAGAGATGTGGGGGCAGGGTGTGGGAAAAAGAAATAAGAGCAGAAGGGATTTCAGAACAGAAGAGATGGCACCACATAAAACATATAAAACTTCTATAAACTGGGTAGCACTCAGGTCCTTATGCCAACCCTAAAACAGCAAACATGAAAGTGCCCCTTGTTACCCAGGTGCTGGGGCAAAACATGACATAACAAAAATAATTAAAATTGTTCCTTTGGAAAATATTCCACTGTTCTTAAAAAATTACATCTACTGTAATGTCCAGGAAAGTGTGTAGTGCATAAAAGAGATAACTGCTTAATAAAATTTTCATTAAAATTAATGCAGGTGAAGTCTTAATATGCGTCTTACAGACCTGTCATCTAGCAATCATAGCTTAATAACTTGATATTTGGTCTGTCTGTGCTATCTATGTCTGGACATTTGATCCATGACAAATGCAAGGAAACATAAAAAAAGAAATATTGTGAGCTTGCCTTTGTCTTTGCTTGCCTTCTGCCTGAAGCTTACTCAAAGACAGTTATAAAACAATGTAAAGTTTCTTTACCACATTGCTGTGATAATTTTATTCTGAAGCTGAACCCTAAAACAAGGATTCCGCAAAATGTAGAACCTTCTTTGTGATTTAGAATTTCAGGCTTCTGCCCCATAACCAGAAATGCAGAAAAAATTACCTCCGCCCACTCCCAGCTCAACTTCCACCCTCCCCTGCCCCTCCGAAGAGTAATGGAAAGAGATAAAGAGTTATCAGAAAGAGAATGATGAAATATACTTGTAAAAGTATCAGAAGTTAATCATCTTTCCTGACAAATGTAGCCCAAACTGGCTTTCTCAGTCAGCTTCGAGAAACTTTGTGCCTTGGTGTCGAGTACTTTTGTCCTTGAGAGCTCTGTGGTCACAGGTCAATTGCTTGTGTTAGACCAAATAAGATGGATTCCCCAGAGCTATGCAAGCTTTTAAAGGCTCAAAATTCAAGTTTCTTCATTCCTTGCACTCATGAATTCAGGTTATTCCTACTGGTTTAATTTCTTTCCTGAGGATGCAATTTCTTCTGTCTGAAAAAGAGTATCTTTTTGAAGATGTTATCTCTTTGTAATTATATCACGATTGCTGAAATTGGTTATTGTGTCCCCATAGTGTCTTGTAGTAAAACCAGGAAACTGCTCAGATACTATGTATTATAGCTACAGAGTTCCAGTGTTCCTCTTAAATTGATAGTTTAATTAAAGGAAATAAATTTATTCTAATCTAAATTTTGTCATGATTTGTGCTGAGAATATGCTTTCCACACCACAGCTTGGAAGATCTGGGTTCAAAAAAGTTATTTAATCTCTTTAGGATAGATTTACAGCAGAAATTATGTTTAAACATTCCAAAGTTTGAGTTTTAGACATCCTGTTGCTTAAAGGTTTTCTTAACCCCAAGTATTAGGCCTGCATCTCATAAGGAATGTAAGAATTTTAACATACCTTCAGGCAAGTGCTCCCCAGGGTGTTCTTCAAACCCCTAAACTAAGCAATTAGGTTTTCTTTACTGTCCATATTACAGAGATAGAATCCAAGGAATGGGATTTACTCAGTATGATGATTACAGACTTTGTCTAAGCGAACCTAAAAAAAAAAACCAAAAAAAAAACAAAGGCTGAAAATAAATATATCCAAGGAAAATTGAGTAGAAGTGGGGCTTATATCCAAATATTCACTAGAACATGGGGAGAAGAGTAATGGATTCAAAACGTTTCATTGAGTGAACTTCTTTGCACAGCTTTGCTTTGTTTATGAAACTTCATCTTGACCCATAAGTTTTCAGTTTTTGTTTTTCCAATGCTCTTTACCACCCCACTGATGGGGAAAAGAGCAAGCAGCTTGGTGGATGCTTAGCTTCTGGCTAGAGTCAGCACACCACAGTGATTCATTAAAATACTACTCAATAATAAAGAACTAAGGCAAGCAGATATTCAGTGTTAACTACATATGAACTAGGAAAAAAAAACAAAAAAACAAAACAACAAAGCAAAACCAGAAAATCCCTCAGGCCTGCATAAGAAAACCCTCTCAAAATAACTGGTAAAGTCACATAACCTATTACTGAATATAAGATTGTATTAGGTGACAGATAACTTTTCCTGCAGGAAAGAAAAAGCCTGCTAGAGGATGAGATAATATCACATGCAAATTCTATATGACTTTGAAAAGTTATGAGCAAGGACGGGTTCTAAAAACAACGGACAAATAAACTTGTTTAATCATTTGAGGACTTTATTGATTAAGGCACAAAGACAAGTCGGACACTTCTGCAGAAAAGTGACCGATATGTTTGTACAGGTCTGTCAGATGCAGGGCTCTTTGCTTGTATTTCTGTCCTGCTACTTCAGACTCATAAATGATTACCACCTGTGTACAGTCAAATCCACTGGTCACGTACTTGGATTAGCTAAACAAATATAATCTGAAAGAGATTTTTCATTTATGTGTTTCATGACATCAATAAATCCAAAATACATGAGAACACTCCTGAGGTATTTAAATCATAGTATTTTTCCTTTCTAAAGGTGTCAGTCTCCAGAGGGTAATTTATCTCATCTTAAAATGACCATCTAGAATAAGTGGATTAAAGAGCCCTCTAAAAATGTGGAAGTAGATATTCCTTTTTTGTGACTACAGGAGAGACTGTCAAAAGAGGAAAGTTCCTTCAGCAGGTAGACAGATCACTGCCTAAAAACATGCCTCTCTGCTTTGATTGTTTGAAAAACTTACAGTTATAACACAAGTTTCTAAATGAGTTTCTTTGAACAGTCAATTTGAGTAATGCTTTGCATGCGACTCTTCTAACTTGCTCCCATTGAGGCATAGAAATTCTTTTCTTACCAGTCAGCTTCAATAGGAGCCAGAAAGACACTGAGGAGAACGCCAAATCTGAAGAAAAGGACTGAGTAGGGCTATTTCAGCCAGCCTTCCTGAGGCACTGCTAAACTGCCTTGGAATGAATCCTTTAATATTTTCTCTCACAGAGCTGCTCTCATCATTTCACCAAAAACAAATCTTATTTTTCACCTTGTCAATGCAGTTGTTCTGTGGGTTTTTCATTAATGCAAATGAAGCAGCAAACAGGGAGGCCTCAAACTCTTCTTTTTCCTACCCCTGGCCATATGAAAAAAAAAGAGTTTCAGCCACCAAACTATGAATTTCCTATTCGTTTTCCTTCAGATTTCAAAAAGAACAGATGTGATCCAGAAAAAAAGACCTAGACAATTTCCAAAGCTACCAGTTCTGAGAGTCATATTGCCCTAAGTAATGCATCTAACGTGCAGCCAAGTTATGCAGCGACAAGTTAAATCCTAAATGTGTTGATATCTGCTGTCAGACTCCTCTCTCCCTGTTTTGTCTCCTGTGTGTCTTTAAGATCAGTAGCTTTCTCATGCAGTGATCACTTTCAATCTATATCAATAAAACACTCAGCAAACTGAGGTCCTTTCTCCCAATGTAAATAATTCCTGCAGGAGCCATTGGAAGATTTCCTAAAGGACCATACTTCATCCAAGATTGCTGCTCCATCAGCATCAAAACCTCCTCAGGGAGTTTGATTTTGCTGAAATATGGATTGAAATTAAAAAAAACCAATAAATATTTCAAAACCTACAAAGTGTCATTTCTTAGTTGAAATGTAGCATTTTGATTTCTCATTTCTTCATAACAAAAAACATATATTTTTCTTTCACATTTTAAATTAGAAAATCATAGGATCATAATATAATACATGTTGGAGGGGACCTCAGATGGTTTCTAGAACAACCTTTTGCTCTGACAAGGGTCCCCTAGAGATCTGACCAGATTTTTCATGTCTTCATACAGCCAAGAATTTAAAACCTCCAGGGATGGAGACTACACAACCTCTCTGGGTTACTGAGAGTACCCAGTGCTCAACTGTCCCTAATGGGCAAAATGTTTCTCCAGTCTGTATCTCTACTGCTTCTATTCCTACCCATTGTCTCTTGACCCTCAACGCACTGCAGTGGAGAGCTCAGCTACCTAAAGAGCTTCCCCTTATCCAGTAGGAGCTGCTGTTGGTTCCGCTCAAAATTGTCTCTGCTTCAGACTGAACAAACCCAACTTTCCCAGCTTCTCCTGAGAAGTGTTCCTGTTCCCATCATCTTGGTGTCCTCCACTGTTTAACAGTGTCTTCCTTGTAGTTTGGAGCACCATGTTGGGCGCTGTGTTTATGACCTAACAAATGTGGGGTAGAGGGGAATAATTCCTTCCCCATATCTCCTGGCTCTGCCCCATTCCTACAGTCCAGGTTCCTGTTAACCTCTTTGCTTCCAGGAAACCCTGCGGGCTCATGCTGCTCAGCTCTGGGGCCCAGCAGGACACTCAAAGATTTTTCTGCGCAGCAGTTTCCTTGGCAGTCAGTGCCCAAACTGTGCTGTTACAGGGGTTTTTCCTTCCCAGGTGTTATGATCCAAATATTAAGGTTCTTTGGAAATACCTCTGCCCAAACTAAGGTACAAACAAGACCAAATGCCAGTCAACAGTATGGGTTTTATTTGATAGTAAATATGAGAGAGAGTGGGAGGAAAAGAGAGAAAAAGAGAAGTAGGAAAAGAGGTGGGGAGGACAGAAAGAGGGAGAAAGAAAATATCACCATCCGTGGATCCCAGCGGTGTTGCGTTGATCCTCTCCAGATGGTCTTCTTGGTGGTGGTGATGATCCCCCCAAAAAGCACAGAATCCCGTGGGTTAATATANACGCCATGCACCCCGAACCTCTTCCACCCCCCTCAGCTGGGGGGAAGTCTGTGCAAACCTGGCTTCTGTAAACTGTGCTGTCCCCCACCCCAAACTCAGCCAGGGATGATGGGTTTGGCCTTTGTAGATGCATTCCTTTCCCTCAGCCTGGGATGATTGAACAATAGGTCTCCTTTATCTAATCTCAGCAGTTTGACTCAGTCCAAAGTCCCAGTCAGGTATCTTCAGGGAGGCTTCTTTGATTGTAGCTTCTTTACACCATTTTTGTTACAATGAGCAAAACTTTATATCAGTGTTTGAAGCATGAACTATTTCAGTCTTTAACACCAGGTGAGAAGCTTTAAATTTATCCTTTTTGAGCTTCTCTGTCTCACTCCTCTTGCTGTCTCACTCCTCTAATATGTCTTGGATACTTTTGAAAGGCAGAGGAGCCCTAGAGCCCACCTACTACTCCCCCTAGAGCAACATCATCTTCAAACTTCGTGGGAATGCACTCTGATCATTCACAAAGATATTGAATAGGACAGTCCCAGGACAAAGCCCTGTGGTACTTCACTTGTTATCAAGCTCCAGGTAGAGAATGTCCCACTAATCACCACCCTCCAAGCATGATTATACAATAATTTTTTTAGCCGATCTGGTTTTTCACCCATTCAGACTATAAAAGAACAAATTGGAAACAGGAATATTGTGGGATACACTGTCAAATCAGGCCAGTGATTCTTCTTCAGCTTCTTCTTCATTTTCCCTGAAATCATATATTTCTCAAGACAAAACCAGAAAAGATTCTGACTTTTTCAAATAAAATTATTTTTGACAGTTCATAATGTTTCTGCATTTTAATTTTGTGGGAAACTGACAATTTTTTCTCACTGAATTGGAACAAAACCAATCCTGAATTTTGAGCAGACATATTTAATAGTGGTTACTTTGCTGGTCTGTAACACTGTTCTTCTTGCCCAGGACCAGAGCTGGATCAGAGCTCAACAGTAGCTTGGCTGCATCTATCTGAGGACACCTCTATCCTCCATGTCTTGTGCTCTTGTGGAGTTCTCCTTCCCATGCAAGTGCAGGGATATGTGGCACTGTGCACCATATACCAATTAATTTAGTAGATGGTGGGAGATGCTGTTTATCATTGTCCACTGCTCACCTCTTGTTTGTAATTCGCCGGTGACTGAGTTAGTAGATGGATGAGTTCTTTATTTCTCTGGCAGATCTTGGATCTAAAAAGGTCAAGGAATAGACTTTTTGTAAGCTCATATCACTTCACCTGCATTGGATAAAAGCAGATTGTACAAGGATTTTGCCATCACGTCATTCAGTTTTTGAAGATACTGGTTATTTAGTTTCTTCAAGTCAACAAATGGGTCCTGCTAGGCAATACAATTATCCCTAGCCACCAGACATCCTTATCAGCTAAAAAAATACATGTTTGACTTCTATTGGAGTTCAGGCTATTTACTTACTGTGTTCATGGGACATCAAGAACACTTGAGTCCTGTCCAAGCTGTGTGCTCAAAAATTTAGTGCTGTCTCTCTGCGTTAAGGATAAATTTGATGAAAGCCCTGGTGAAGTCTGCTTATCAGTGCCAGTTGGTCTGCAAAGGGATTTTACTCTGAGAAGTCAGTAATGTAACTTTGCACAGTAGTGATATGCTCTGCTGATTTCTCATATTTCTCTTGTAATTTCCTCCCTAACAATGTTTACTTCCTTCTGAAGATAAAAGCTTTGGAGGATTTTCAGGAACTGTGAAATCCTATTCCTTTGTCAGGAGCATTTCTTTTATAAGAGATAAACTGTGTTTATCCATTCCATTGCTTCAAAACATATTTATTTCAGTTTCACCTGTTTGGGCTATATTTTCTATTTATTAGACCAGACACTTAAATTAATATAAGTCCTTTTGTACTTATATTAATAGTTAATTTCTTCTTCAATTCCTGCCAGTTCAACGCTGCCTGGACAATCATTCTTTCACTTTCAAGCTACTGACAAATATGCTGAGGGCTGGCAATGTTACACCTTGCAGAACTGAGTAAAGGAAAAGAAAGACAGAAAAAATTTTTCTTGCTGGAACTACAAGTCACTAATTTCTCCCTGGGAAATAAACTTTACAAGGATGATATTTCTTCTTTTAAGATCAAGCTGAGTGAAACTGTGTTTCTTAAATTTTTAAAAACTTTTGCCGCCTAGAATATTATAAGAAAATATTTGCCTCTTAGATATGCCTCATAGACTTTCTGTAGAAAAGAGAAAAAAAAAAGTAAAAGGATAGGAAAACAAAAAAAAAGGAATAAAAGTATTTCTATAAACCATATGCAAAGCAGTTAATGGTTTACTTAGCATCGGAAAATCTTGAGTTCCCGAAAAGCCTGAAATCTTGAGATTAGTGATCTAATCATCTTGGAAAATGAAATATGTGGATTTGACTCAGAGCCTATAGAGGGGATGAATTTAGTTCTCTGGCCTTCTGTACAAGAGACACATAAAGATATCTTTTTGGATGTGACAGGACTTCAACTGCCTTTAAAACAAAAAACAGGTTTTCTTTGAGAAAGGGCTTAACCAAATGGCCTGTTTGGGATGCCTAAGCTTCTTCACCTTATTTGATTTACCGCTAAGTCTAAAGACCATATACAATTAAGTAAAGGCGTGGAATTTTAGAAACAACTTGTCCTCAGCATTCCCTGTGGAAACATAGGTTAAACGACTCAGGCTCTGCCTGATGGACCACAGACCCACCACAGCTGGCTCTTTTTGTAGCAGATAAGAGATATGGGTTAGAAACTTTTCACCAGCATCACAGAAAGATTTTACATCAGCTATGTATTGCTTTTATGGTTTTTTCTACAGCTTCAGAGCTGCTTTATGTCACACTGCAAGGCTGGAGTATCAGAGCCCAGGCCCATCCTGACAGTGAAAATTCATTTAACACTAAGGTCCTACTCATATTTCATGGTCTTATTGCAAAATATACTTGCTGAAATAACTGCCGTGAACCAGATCCAGATAACCGAGATCAAGAGTGACTGTCGTCTATCATCCTTTATGACCCTGTGTTGTTTTTAAATAATTTTGAGGTTGTAGGTCTGACTAAGTAATTTAATGAATGTGATCAACTGTTTCTTTTTTTCCCCCAGAAGTTAAAAGTTATGTTTGAGTTGCTTCCTGTTTTGAATACTCTTTCTGCTTTCTTTTTAGCATCTAATTTAGGGGTTCAATTAGGAAACTACCTTCTCTGAACACCCTTTATCATCTGTGGAAAAAAAAGTAGATGGCTCATTCTGGATTAATTCCATGTAACTAGGGCAGTTTAATCGCTGGGTTTTCCATCTTTTCAACAGAGAGAATGAGAGCTAAGCTCTGCCTTCAGCAGGCTCTCTCCCTCTGGAGGTGTCAAGCTCCCTCTACTGAAGGACAAAAGAAGCTGGAGGGGACTAGCCTCTCAAGACAGGCACCTAAATTTGATTTTCCTTAATTTAGTTGATGTGATTAAATTTGATCTTGTGTGATTTTTGTTTCCACTTGGACTTTTAATACAACTTTCCTTTTTTTGTTCTGAGCCAGATCATTGGGAAAACATTTTGGGTTTGTGTTGTTTTGAATGCTGGGCTTTCCTAAAGCTTGTCTGCCAGGGACTCCACACATTTACCTATGCCAATAGCAGAGGCTCAAGGAGGGGTCAGAGTGTCTCTGACTGAGAAATCCTTGGAGTGACATCCTGAACAGTAATTCTGGCCGCAGTCAAAGGTTAAAATATAGCACAGAGCTAAGAGAAGAGTACTATGATTCTCTGTCACTGCAAGAAATTGCTGTTCTTCACATAAATTGTCTTCGTCACATTGTATTTTTGAAGTGCAGTTGGAATGTACATACAATTGGATGCAATTACCTCAGAAGTCAGGTATTTAACAAATATCTCCCTTGGGAATATACTCTGAGACTTGTCTGTTTACAATGAGAGGCCAGACCCTAATTCTCTCCATCCTTACACACACACATTTAGGTTAACACTCCAGTCCTTGTCATATCTATTCAAGGCCATTTTAACAGTTTAGGCTGTTGATGCAGCACTCTTTATAGTCCCATTAAAATCCCAAAACTCAAGATCCAGGCTTGTTAGGCTGGATTAAAAAAAAATAGTTTTGGGACAAAGTCTTAATTTCTGCTTGCAGCAAATACAAACCAGACAAATTCTTCACTGCCATTATGGTGCATGGTAATGTATTCAGGAAAGAAGCCATGTGGCTACATAGCTGCTGCTCTCATCAGATTCCCAGCAGTAGTTTCTGTATTATGTCATGCTCATGGACAGCCCCCATCCTTCAGCCTGCTGTGTCCACCCTCCAAACTTATCTCAGCTCTGGTTCCCTTTCAGGGGCAAACATGAAATGAATGTTAAGTGGATGTTTTAAGTGGTGTCTTCTTTTATATTTGTGAAAACATTTCTTCTCAACAGTTCAATTTAAATATGTTTCCTTCAAGATCAAGGAATGTCCTTATGTTTGGGGCACACAAGCATTCATCACTTCAAGAGCTGTCCAGAAAGGGACGTGATTGCACTGCCTCGGAAAAATATTCAGCATGCAACATTTTCCCTCCAATTCTGTCTTTCTACCTCTGCCTCTGTTTCTATCTCTGCCTCTATCTGTGTCTTTTTGTCTTTGTGTCTTTCATTCTCTCAATAAACTATATAGAAATATAGATGCATGTTTACCAACTGGTGACTAAAAGAAGATTTTAGTTCAGCTGTTGTCATGCCACCAAAACCTTTAGGTTTTTTAATTTTTTTAAAATTATGCCATGCATTTTGAAACTAATATTTTTTTCATTTTCAAAACCATTAAACAAGATATTTGAAGATTTTGTTGTTAAGGTTTTCTTTAGCTAGAAATTTATCAAATCTATTTCCTTAAAAAATATTACATTCAATGAAATTATATTTTTCAACCAGAAAAAAACCATTAATTCAAAATATCACCAGTAGTTCTACAGGTTTTTTCAAGAAAATATTGCAGTAGGCTGTGCAAGGGTACTCATCATGCACCCTAGCAAGTCCTCTAGAATTTCTGCACGATTACAAATGTGACAAGAATAACAATTCTTGCTGCACCTATATTAGAGGAGCTGGGATTGCAACCCAGCTGCTGACATTGAGGATGACACTTTTTGATCTAGGTCTTCTTTCTTGTATAAATAATAAGCTGTATTTTTGGGTTTTGTTGTTTGTTCACAGAGACAAGAGGCTGCTGCATCACCCTGTTGTCAGCAAATGGAGGAAAGCTGTTTCTTCATATGCATGCTGTAAACATATTAGAGTTATCTTTTATACTTGAAGAATATAATTTGCCCACTTCCCCATTGCTATAATTGCTTTATAAATATGATAATAAAGAATAGGTTTAGATCAAATGAGGAAAATATCTCTCTTTCCTTTGCTTTCTGCTACAAACTGGAGGCAAGGAAGAAAAATTTCACTTTGACAACTCTGGTCATAATGAAAACTTATATTATAAACTCATCACTGGTATCTTGACTTCAATTTGATTTACAGCTTTCATAATGCTTTCCCTTGCTTATGTCTTCCTTCCATTCCTTCTTCCGTCCTTCTTTTTTTTTCTTCTCTGGGGAATTAAAATTTTATATTAAAGTCTTGGCTCTTCCTAAGACTTATTGCAGACCTTCGCTTTTCATTCCTTTAACTTTTACCTCTCTCAATACTCAGGAAAAGTTTCAGCTTGTCTGGTAATTTATCATGCATAGCATAAAGACACTGCATCCAATCAGCACAAAGATCAAGTATCCTGTTGGAGAGGACAATATTTCTAGAGAGGATACGCAGTCAAGCAAACATACTCTGTGAGAGTAAAAGTTCAGGAGGACAGCCAAAGGGAAAGAAGTGTGCATCATTTCAGAGCTGCCCTGAAGAGTAGCTCTGCAGTGGACACTGAACTTATGCTCCATGTCCAAATTTTGGAAAAGGCAAAAAATGTGATTAAATCTACTGTGATTGGAGGTTTGAACTCCTTTTTTTGAACAGAAGGGAAAAAGGAAACACACGGAGTTCTTTTTTTAGAGGAATGAACTGCTTTGCAGAGGTAATCAAGCTGAGAGCTGCGTGGTTCAAAGGCAATTTTAGTCACTCATATGGAGTACCCTCTGTAGTGACTGAGAGACAGTGAAGAATGAACCTCCTAATGTGCAGTCATGAGGAGCAAAGTATACACAGGATAAAAATGTTTAAGGTATCCAACTGATTAAGGAATCTATGTTTATTAAAATATAAACTCTTTGCTTGCTAAGTACTGAGGCAAATTGAGAATAAAAGGAATGTAGAATCTTAAATTTCTTCTGGGCATTTGGATATTTTCTGATGATAAAAATATATTTTATTCATAGTAAAGACCAAGGCAGTAGCTTCTGTCTACTTTCTCCAATTATAAATCTTAGGTCAATGAAGTTGTTATGAATGTAAAATCAAGATAAGCTGTCTTCCTTGCATTAATATATTCATTAAAATCTAGATTTTTTTTTTATTTAAGTTTCAGAAGTAAGGTGCTTTATGAGTGCTGAATTTGATTTAAGGCACATTTTCACCTGTTAAGTCTTAAGATCCTTATAGCATACCTGTCTTTTTTTACCACCTAATGGTTAAAAGAAAAGGAAAACCATATCTAAACAAGTGTGGAGAGAGAATAAGAAGGATCCTGAAATGGGGATTAATTCTTTGCAGTTTAAACCCAGACATTTTGACTGCCTATTGTTTCGGCCAGGATACTCATGTCTCCATATCCTCATTTGACCTGATCAGGTAGAGAAGGGGTAAATGTATTGCATTTTTTAATTTTACTATTTAGACATAGACAGTCCTGAATTGTATTTTCATTTTAAACAGTTCTGATAAGTTTTTAAATTCGTTTATGCCTTTAACATGGTGCTCAATCACTATGATTCCAATAAAAGAAATAAAAAAAATCCTACAAGTCAATGTCTATTATTAGAACTCCAAATCACGATGTTAGGATGCATTTCAATCAGAAGTGAAGTCATAGCTCAACATTTTTAGAAAAACAAAACATTCTCTGTTACAAATAAATTATTAATAAAAGAAACTTTCCTTTTTTACCAGTGGAGCTTAATCTTCTAGATTGTAGGCATTGTTTTAAAAGAGAACTAGGAGCTGGTCTTGTGTCAGACTATTAAATTGCCCATTTTGACAGACAAGGAGTCTGAAGAGCCTCAGCCATAAACCAGGTGTACTGAAATGTGTTAAACCCTGGGAACTTCAAAAAATTTTCAGCTTAGCAATCTTTCATTTACCAGGTTTCAAGTACCTGTCCCTACATGCTCTATGGCAAGTGCACATTAATGCAATTTACCTTCATCCTTTTTCATTGTTATCTTTCCTAACTTGAATGACCTTTCTTTGCCATGAACTGGGAGTATGCACAGTGTTAGTGCTGCTCAGTAATGTGACAAGATGGGTTGGGTTTAATTATAAATTCAAGTTTTAGAATAGAGAACTGCAAATCTACCCATATTAGCTGGGAAAGGCATACACATCCATGAAGATGTGTTCATAGAGAAATTACTCTAAACCTTCAAGTTGTACTTGTTTCCTTAGTACAACAATATCCTTTCACGTTTTACTAAGACATAAATAGAGGTACCAAAACATCAGAAGAAACTTTATACCTGAACTCCAGATCTGTTTTTCACATCTGTTTTAAAATTAGCTGATAAGCCTCTCTGTGCTACTAAGAGTCTTGCCTTTCCTGTGGGATGATCAGCGAAGTTCTGCAACTGCCTTTTCCTGACAATAATGGAAGATAATAAGGATGCTATTAGAAGAGTCCCTGAAGTAATAAAAAGCAAAAAGCACAGAAGCCTGAAAAGATGGCAACATAAGCAATTGAAAACAGTATGTGGTGTGAACAGCCCACAAATGTCAGACTGTGCAACTTTGTGCTGAAAGCAACAAAATTCAAACTAGGAGAAAGCACTCATTCTGCAGATACCACATTTAGAAAGACTAGCCAACATCAGAAAACAAAAAAATCACTCTAAGTTAAGAGAAAAAAAATGCTACTCCTTGTCAGAGACTGAAATAGTTCATGCCTCAAACACTGATATAAAGTTTTGCTCATTATAACAAAATGTGTATAAAGAAGCTACAATCAAAGAAGCCTCCCTGAAGATACCTGACTGGGACTTTGGACTGAGTCAAACTGCTAAGATTAGATAAAGGAAACCTATTGTTCAATCATCTCAGGCTGAGGGAAAGGAATGCAT
>VZRM01008322.1:1487335-1527335 GCA_013397955.1 Grantiella picta
CCAAGAATAAAAAAAAAAAAAAAAAAGTAAACCAAAGAATTAAACTTTCAGTTCCCCAACAAGGGAGCACCATCTGGAAAAGCTCAATGGAACAGAGAGAGAGAGGGAAAAAAATTCAAGAGATTTTTTTTAAAATTAATATATACTTACAATATTAGTAGCTTTAAATAAAAATAGAATCCTGCTTCTGTGAAGGCTCCTTGTGCCTTGTGCCCTATCCACAGAGAGAAAATATCCACGCATATTTTTCAGTTATTGGCAATTTAGTCCCCATAATTAATTTTAGAGTGATACAAATTATTAGGACATTTATAAGAAAAAAAATTTCCAAATTTTTCGAATATACTTAAGTGTTTTTTTTTAATACGGATCTAAACATCTAACTTTGGCTGCTCTAATGCAATGTTAAAGTTTATTTTGAAATATGGTTTGTAAGTTTTTTAATTGAAAAGAAAATAATTCGGTATTTCAGAGGCAAAATAATTAAATTCAGATTGATACAGCAGTAGTTTATTTTAGCTTATTTTATTTCAGAATCATGCAAATAAACTACATTACCCCTCTCAAAATTATATATAGACTGGATTTGATTTTAAGCTCATTCAGTTAATTGGTTTGTGATATTTCAGATATGGGAGTTCTCAGGAATGTCTGCCTTGGCCCAGGGTCCTCTAATTTTTCCCCTAATTTTTTGCAGGTCCCAGACCTGCAAAAATATCTAAGTGAATTCCAGTGAAAAACAGCCATCAAAACACAGCAGAAGTTAGCTGAACTCAAGTTGCTTTCTGTATTTGGCAAGCAAAACTCTAATTTCTCCACATTTAGGATTACTCTTCAATACCAGTTGTTGCAAGAGAGGGCTGCTTGTGAATTGTTCTCACTGTCAGCAAGGGAAAGGACAAGTATAATCGTAGACTTAAGATTTAAAGAATTGAAGTATTACCTAAAGTCACTCTTACTCCCTTTTTCTCTGCACTTTATGATAGGTATGATGGAGCAACCCATAGAAACAACAGGTCATGGATGAAAATTCATTACAGGAGCCATTAGTTAATTAAGTGTAGTGAGCTCACTGACCCTGGCAGAAAACCTGGCTATTTTTCATTAAAAAGGAAAAGTAGTCAATGTTCTTTGCATGCTGTAGCATCCAAAACAGTAATTAAGCCTCAGTAGTACTTGTGTCAAGTTTTACACATTTATGGATTTATTTATAGAAAAAGTTTGTCTCACTTGAATTAATGGACTTTTAGCCTTTTTAAACACTGGTGTCTTTTCACCATTGTGCACCAATTCTGGTTGAGTAATGTGAGTACTACAGACATGCAAACATATCATGGTGTAGATACTCATGAGCTAAATTTCATCAGGTGCTAGATTTAACATGTATTGTATTAGCTAGTTCCTGCAAATTAGGTAAACATCTGCTAAATATGAGGCACCTGGGAGTCTTGAACTTAAGGTAAGACTGGGACTCAAGAGAACTTGGTTTGGTTTCTATTTGTACCACAGGCTCTTATTCCATATGCCAAGTTTTCCCACTGCAACCTTTCTGACAGGTCTTGATTGACAGCAACAAGGTGATTCATATTTAAGGAGATTATTACAAAAACTCTTGGGAGGGTTATACCGAAATTCCTGGTGTTGTGGGAGATAATGTTTCACACTCACAAATGGGAATAAAGTCACTTAAAAAGCAATTTTAATTGAAGATGTAAAGAAAACTCTTACAACACAGATGAACATGATCATGTTATACAGTTCTTGAAGAATAATATTTTAAAGTGTCTTCTCTGATGAAAATCTTACAATTTATGCTGTACCTAATGCCACTTTTTGTCTTTCTACTCACTTCCAACAGCTGTGCCTTGCACCATGCTTGTACTTCACTGAATAATTAAGGTAACTTTGGCAGCTTTTCGTTCAGTTTTCAGTTCTCAGCAGAGTTGGTGCAGAGCTGTGAAACAACCATAACCTCTTCAGCTCACCAGGAAAACCTAAATAGTTTTTTCATGAAAGTTGCATACAGTCCCCTGTTTCTTACTGTCTTTCCCACACTTTAGCCTTTGTGTTTTGGTTGTGGAAGTAAAAGACTTTTTATCTCTTTCTCCTTCACCACATATCAACAGAATGACCTTCCCTTCCTGCAATGCACACTCTCTCTGTTTTTTGGTTGAAGGCTTGTGACAGTTTTACTTTCTGCTTCAATATCTGCAGTGTATGTGCTTTTCCAACCTTCATGTTCACCCAGGTGGTTGATCCACCTAGTTTTATTCTGGATACTTTGGTTGCCGGAAAAACAGCTCAAATTTGCACAAAATTGTTTTTTGCTTGTTCCTTGTGAAGAAAAGCGCAGTGCTTTAAGTTTTTACATAGAGGAAAGGGTGAAGGAAGAGAATCCATGAGAGATGATGCTACTTCTGAAGGGGTTTCATCCTTCATGTAGCTTGCTGCTTCTGAACTGTGGTATTGCAATTCATATTTCTCCTTGACCACAGTGAAGGTACAATCAGCTTGGAACAAAATAAGGTGTCCTCAGCTCTGGGCATTTTGGGGGATAGAAGCCTCAGGGCAACGATCTGAGAACACACCCCAAATGTGTGGTTTTGGGATTCTTTAAAATCAGAAGTAAATTAGAATATTTTTCCTAAAACTAGGTAAAAAATTTAAACAGTAGCTGGGATTTCTATGGACCCTTAAAGGTCCATTTTCAGGTTCTTGCTGGTTCCTAATCATAGCAACTCTCTGAATGTATTCAAATGACAAAAAGAAAAATAGCTCAAAATTTGTTTTGCTGGTAAGGAATCAGCTTTTCACATGGGAGGACTGAGCATCGCATAGCACATAAAACCTCCAGGTACAAATCCCACAACAAAGTCAAAAGAACAAGAATTTAAATCTTAACCTCTTAATGCTAAGAGAAATCATCAACTCTTGAAATAGTTCTACTTTTGGAAAGAGATACCTTTTTTTATTTAGCAATAAAATATATCTAGGACTTAAGTTACTTATTCAACACAAGTTTATTCTAAAGAAACTGCTTTTGTATCATCTTAATCCCCCCAAAAACATTAATGAATCTCAAAGTGCTATAAAATAAGGAAAGAATTTCTGGTTTTATCAGCTCTCTGACAGCTGCAGTGCATATTGAAAACTAGCTGCCACCTGACTTGTGGAAAGAAAATATCACTGATATAGGTCCCATTTCTGTGAGATCCAAAACTGTATTCACAGAACTTTTTCCCATAATTTCTTGTATTTCCCTCTACCATTCATGCTTTTATACACCTAAACTGAAGATTCTGATGGTATGTCATTCGTTAAATATTTCATCTAATTCAGTAACATCAGGTGAATTACTTTCAAAATAGGTAACGGATACATATGTACTAGAAGCTGCCATTTTTATGATGTTCAACACAGAGTAACTTTTTAGAAGGAAATAACTTTTCCTTACTTTGAAGAAGATTTCTGCCTACAAAATATAAACCCAGCATGTCTGACACAATATAAATAATAAGTACTTGATTGTCATCTGAGGTAAGCTGATTTATGTTTTCATGGTAATTTTCAAAAGTGCATGAGTATGAATTGGACTGATAGAATTTATTTTATATGCATTTTCATTAGGAGATGGTGCAATGTGTCATTAATGTAAACCAAGAGAATGCTCTTGACACACCAAAAGTACAAATAAAAGAAAATATAAGATTACAAGGTATCAATAGCCTTATTCCTCCCCCCCCAACAAAAAGCTTCTGACAGCATGCCAGGTTATGTCAACTGAAAGTAGCTTTCTAGTGACTGAAGAAGATTTATATTCTATGAAGACAATGTAAGAATTACATATAACAAGATCTATAACAAATTTC
The DNA here is from genome assembly GCA_013397955.1 of Grantiella picta. Taxonomy (NCBI): domain Eukaryota; kingdom Metazoa; phylum Chordata; class Aves; order Passeriformes; family Meliphagidae; genus Grantiella; species Grantiella picta. The sequence goes on from VZRM01008322.1 coordinate 1,491,205, forward strand.
TTTGTTTGAAGGTATAAGTAGAACTTCCCCTTTCTTCCCTGTAGAAAACAACTTTATTGAGCAGAAAATTTTAAGGAATAAAATCCTTAGAAACAGAGTTATACAAAAAAATGAAATATGTTTCATCAGAAAGACATTATTTCATACAAATCAGAATATTGTATGGGTCAGAAACATAATTGTATCAAGACAGAACTCTGAACCTTTTTACTTGGAAAACTATTTTTTATGTATAAGATAGAGATGGATGAAGTCCATGTCTAAACAAATTATTTGTTCTGAACAAAAAACATTGTTGGTGTGGATAGCTAAACAATTCTAGATTGAAATAATGTATTATTGCCTAACGATCAGGTTTCCAATCTTTACCGCCACTTGAATTTTAGCAATTTAATCTTCAAAATGTGAGTCTCATTTGCTTTTTTTAATTGTCCTTCATTAAATGAGTCTTTACTGTCATAAGGCACACTGCTTGTTATATGCATTTATAGGTGCTCCCTTTGAATAGGCAAACACACTTTTAATCAGTGTGGATTGTATATTGTCAGGCAAGAGAACAAAATATTATATTTGAGAAGCTCTAGGCCAAGACACAGTTTGATTCAAAAATATTCTTTCTATACAGAGGAAATATAAAGGCTTCTTTGTATACACGGTTTCTTTGTATGAATAATTCCTGTTAGAGATCAGAAAGTGGCAGACAGAAGATAAGAACGCAATCTCTGTTCCAAAGAATTTAATATCAAAATAGTAGCTTAGTAACTAAATTACATAATAACAGCTTATCAAGTTGCACATCTTTGTCTACATATTTCTTTTTTCTTCCCTGAGTGGTGCAAACCAGGCTTCAATCCTGCCTTTTACCCACCTGCCTGATTTTACCAGCTAATTCAAAGGATCTATTAAAATTCACAAAGTTAAGCAGCAGCTGTGTAAGTATTTGCAGGGTCAAGCCCTTGTAGTTTAAATCTTTACTACACGTGTATGCAGAACCTAGCAATGGGGGGCCTTGAAGGCTCATTTGCATCTCCTCGGCAGAAACCTGAGAGCAAATCTTTTGCGATACTCCAAATTTTACTCTGGAAGCCCTTTGAGGAAAAGGAAAAAAGAGGGGTACAAGCCTTCCTGGAAAGAGAACATTTTTGCAGCTGAGCTACATGGAAACTACATCAAAAGAGCCTTTCAGGTAGCAAGATTTTACACTCTGTCATTCAAAATACATTTCTTAGTTTGGTATTCATGGGAAAATTTTGGATTCTCTGTGTGTATATTTTCTTTTAATTGATATAAACTAATTTACAAATGTATATTTTTTCCTTTTATTTTTTCACTGTGTATTTGTAAGCCCAGTTAATTTTGCTAGTAGTAGACAGCATATTTGTATTTCATTAGTATTCATTTTCACTGTATTTTCCTAGTAAGTTACTTGCAGGATTGTAGGCTGTGCAGAAGCTAAGCAAACCCATAAAGATCCCTAGGAGTCTGTGCGGAGGAGTGTCGGAGAAAAGGCTGGGGACTTTTTTGGAACTATATACCAGTTATAGGGATTTGGTTCTGAAAAAAATTATACTTTAGATATTACTCAACTACTATCCTTCAGAAATCTCTTTAGCCATATTTTTTTTTTTAATGGAATTCCTTTCTTATTATAGATAGACATTTTCCTTTTATTCTCTGGCCTTTTAAGCCTTATTTATGGATAGCATTGAGAAAAAAGTAATTTTTGTAGGAAATTTAATGTCTGAACCACAAACCAAGATGGAAATTTTAAGTGTTGACTGTTTCACATCAGTTTAGAAATTGACTCAGAAATATTCTGACTTTGTGTAGATATGTCTGAGCTAAATAAATTTTCCCCAAATTTGACACTTTCTTTTACTCTTCTGAGTCACAGTTAGGGCATCATCATCCCAGGGGCTGGGACAGCTCCCTGCACACCAGGGTGATGATTCCAGCCACAGTCCTCAGGCACTTCCATAGGGACAGGACATCAGCCCTTGGGTTGGCACCTGGAACACCAGAACCATCATCAGCCCTAGGCATGGCTGCATCAGGATGGGGACTTTGAAATGGTGTAGTCTCTCCCATGTGCCATGTCCACGGCCATGCTGTCCCCAAAGCATGTTGAGAATGTCTCACATGGTCACCATGGGCCACAGCAGACTTATGCTACATCTTACCCAGGAAATTAACATGGGAACATCCTTGCAGTCAAATAAATTACTGTCTGTCCTCGAGGTTTGCTAGGCCATACCCCAGCATGTATTTGGTCCATTCAATACATCACTTTTTCAAACAATTTCCGGTCCCAGGTGACAGGAGTGACAGGTAAAACACCTCATGGATTACCTGCAATAGGGTCGTAGGCATGCAGCCTAGGTGGGGAGTGAAAGAATTTGCTACTTCAGCTGTGTGGACCTTTCTCTATTGGTTGTCCTCACTGCTCAGGAACATTTCTGGTTATAATTTATTTAACTGCCATGGATGTAGTCCCTGAAACTTACGTCTGCTCCAAAAGCCCACACTGTATCAGTAGAACTCAGAAATGTGCATTACATCAAGGGGAATGCAACCTCTGTAAAGCTGTCTAGAACATGATGAAGGCACTAGCTATCTACCATGAGGTAAGGCAGCAGTGGAGATACCTTACATAGTATTTTACTGAATTAATTCAATATGAACTATTGGCCATTGTAAAAAAATAAGATATTATATTTTGTATTGATTTTTTCCCTATCCTTAATCCAGCTGTGTCTTACAGTATGAACTTCAGAATTTACCGGTTATCTCTTACATCAGTGTTCAGGCAGTTCTAGCCTAAAACACATGGATCTTCCATTACAGCTCTTTTATTCTGTTTTACTAACCTATTTGTTTTAGTATAGACTTATAGGCTGTGTTAAAGGTGCTCCAAATTCTTCTTAGTAATCACCAAAGCGTAATAACTCCAACAGATGCTGTAAATGTCATCACTCTTTACGTTTTATAAGTAGTGGTAGCCATGCCTTTCAGCAAGAAACAGTGGGGTATGCCTACATTCCTCAGCTTCTCATTTATATGTTAATAACTCTCAAATGCATTTATTTGATTCTCATTCAATATTTTCTAGTGAATTGAGGTAAGGCTACCTCCTCTGAGAATAGTAGCTGTTATTTTCTTTTGGCCAGTCCTATTAATGGTAATATTGTAATTAAACACATTAGGGGGGAAAAAAAAAGTAGTGAGATAAAAATTGTAGTTGTTGAAGGTACATCATTGATCCAGAAGGAAATCATAAGGGTATATCAGAAGAACTAAATTACTGAAGTACTAAAAACTCTGTGGTGTGCCACAGTACCAGTGTGAGATTATCTACCTGGGATCTAATAAGAATTTCTTCTATAAATGTTGATATCTTAACTGGAAATTAGAAATCACGAAAATCATATGTTAGAGTAAACCCTACAATGTATGCATGAAAATAGTACACACACAATTCAAGTCTTCACTTGTGACATGGCCAGTAAAGGTCAAGAATTACTAAAATCTTTTGTTACATGAAGAACCACCACCAAAGTGTCATTTTGGAAGGCAGCTTCCAAAAGTAGTCTGCCAGGTTTCAGACTGGTGAAAAGGATATAAAGGTTAAAAAAAAGGAGATAATAGTATGAAATGTCAGGATAGGTCTAATTCTGACCCCGCTCACTAAACAGAGGACAAATCCAGATAGAACAAAACAGATTATTAGGAGAAGACAAATGAGGTGTCTCCATTATGAGACAGAATCCAATTAAGTTAGTTGTTTTGATAAACTGAATGGAAAATGTGGAGCAGGTATTTTCAGTGTCCACCTAAGAAGGTGACTATGTGCCAAGAGAAATAAATAAAACACCAGTATTTCCAATTTCTCTGCTTTCTTGCAATATTACTTGAACACTACTCAGTCTTTGAATGGACAGTTTTTCTGTGATGGCAATAAGGGAAATATTTGAGTTGTATGAATGGCTTTGACACCTTGGGCAACTCTATTTAGATTGGGCAACAATAGTTAGATATGGCTGAGAAAGGAGAAACGTGGGAATGGGAAATGAAGGTACAAGAAAAACCTGTTGAGAAATGAGACATGGTCACAGAGATCACAGGTCAGGTCTTTTGCTAGGGGTAAATGTACATGGTTACATGTGAAGGTAACTGTGATCATATTCAAATGCATCTGTAATTAAACTGTGTGGCTTCCCCTAGGGAAAAAAAAACCAAACAAACCAAAAACAAACCAAGAACTGTTACATACAATCTGAAAAATGCAATATTCAAAAAACAAATATGCCCATAAATTTAAGCTAGAAATTGAAAGAAATTATCTGGCCTTTCTAGAAGTGAGATCCCAAACATCCTTGCAGAGATGCATGGGGGAAAGGGTATTTTCATATACAGATACTTCAGTTTATTAGATGTGTTGTATAACATGTTTGTCCTCAATAGCAAATTATGGTACTGAGACTTCAGTGTCCATTCCATTGTTCTCTTTCATTACTCTACAGGTTTTTATTAATTCATCTTTCTGTCCACACCAAAACAATAATAGGTGAATCTGGGCTAAAAATTATCTTGCTCTTTTGAAACTTCAGGCTTCTGTGTTACTAGGGCAGACCACATATGACATCATCTAATTAGTTTAAGAATTTTGATGCAAGTTCTACCATTAAAAACAAAAAACCCCAAAAAACAAAACAAACAAACAAACAAAAAAAAGCCAGAGAAAAAAGAGAAGGAAATAGAATGACAAACACAAAGTGGCTTGGAGGCACATAATGCAAAACTAAAGAAAAAAGCACAGCATTTTCTACCCTAAAAGTGATATTGTTTCAGTTAAAAACATTCCATTATTCAAATAAGATTGCTTAAAGTTAACAAGTTCTGGTGGTTTCTGTGGAAACAGGGTCAGAAAGCTCTAGGTAGTCAGTGTGCTGCCGTTAGTTGAGAAGATCTCTCACTTGCAGATTTCAGGAGTTGCCTGCCTGCTGGGAAATGTATAAAAAGGCAGCTTCCAAAAGTAGTCTGCGGGGTTTCAGACTGGCGGAAAGGATGTAAAGGTTAAAAAAAAAAAGAGATAATAGTATAAAACTTATGAAAAACTACATATATCTATGGAAAAAAAATCTGTACTAATTACACATATCTATGGAAAAAAATCTGTACTAAAAATATCAGAAAATATTAAACAGTATAATAATTTCACTTTACAAAAGATAAATATTTTTAGTTTGCTGTATTAAAAAAATGGAAATTTCAGATAATTTCATATTTTTGTGAGAAATTTCATTGCAGTCATAGCAGCAAATACTAAGGAATCTACAGATAACAATTCAAGCTGTAAACTGATCAGCTCTGCTGCTAGTATGGTACCTGTGAGAAGCAGGACAAAATAAGAGACAACCCACAGTGGTTCTGGATATAGGAATTTATTTAAGAATCAATTAGAATTTTTTCCCATTTGTCTACCTCATATACTCAGTGGCTCACTGTCCTTGGTGCTATGTTCACTAGATCTCAACTTCTCAGCAAGGATGTCACTGCTGGTTTGGGAAGTTCAGTGAGACATTGTGTCAGCCCAAACTCATAGCTCAGTCCCAGGACTCCTTGCTAGCATGGGCATCCCCTAAGGTTCCTCTCCATACATCTCCCATATCTGCCAGATCCTGCCACTTCTAGGATCTTTCCTCTAGCCAGGGTCTTCCCCTATTTATTTCCTCATCCCCTTCTTCCTTCTATGACTTTTTTGGGAACCCTTCTTTTCTACAACGAGCCTGCAGTTTTCCTTACCTAAATAGTCTGTGGGTAAAAGCACAATATGTGATCCAATGCCTTAGTTTTATTGCTCTTCATTAATTGGAGGATTCAGGACTTGCCATTTTTGTTCAGAGCAGATATTAATAAAACCTACAACTAGCCCATGCCAGATGCTGCTGGCAAGTAGCTGGCATCTGCTTAAGAGTTCAGAAGTTTGGGTTTTGAATTTCACCGTGCACGCCACATAGACTACAATTATCTGCTGGCAATCACAGTTTAAGTTGTTTTTTCACCTACAATAGTATCACATGCAACACAGAGTAGCACATTCATTAATGCATATTCTCTCTGCAAATTACAAATTCAAACTAGACCTTATTTTGAGAAGACGTTGTCTTCATGTATTCTGTTAAACAAGTTAGGGGATTGAAAAAAAGCACCTTAAAATTCTGCTCAATTTTTAGGAACTCAAAGGAAAAGAGAAAAATTAATAAAATCTCTGAAATGGAAATTTAAAATGAACGGTCAGCATACCCTGGCATTCCTCTCAGTTTATCACATTTCTTTGTCTTTGTCTTTTTCTCTTTTTCTTTTTCTCTTTTTCTTTCTTTTTTTCTTTTTTTTCTTTTATTTTCTTTTTCTCTTTTTCTCTTTTTCTCTTTTTTTTCTCTTTTTCTCTTTTTCTCTCTTTCTCTCTTTCTCTCTCTCTCTCTCTCTTTCTCTCTTTCTCTCTTTCTCTCTTTCTCTCTTTCTCTCTTTCTCTCTTTCTCTCTTTTATTCTTTTATTCTTTTTCTTTCTCTCTTTCTCCTTTTTCTTTTTTCCTTTTCTTTTCTTTTCTTTTCTTTTCTTTTCTTTTCTTTTTTTTCCTTTTTCCCCAAAATTCAAAAATCTGCACCAATAAAAACAGCTCTGAGTGTTGCAGATGGGGCTAAAGAAAAAAAAAAGAAAACCAGAATTGTTTCGCCCTTTTTCAACTTTCTTTGGCGTGGAGAAATTTCTCATGATGTCCCACTGATGATGTTTGACAGTGGCAGCAATAATTTTCATGGTTCATTAAGAAAATGGAAAACACGTGGCAACAGACAAAATAATTTCTGTGGTAGGTCAAGACATAGAGCTTTGCTCCCAGATGAAGTCTCTCTGAAGGAAACTACTCTGTTCCTGCCTTGCAGCTGCTGGTTGAAGACACACTTGAAGTCCTCTAGGTATGTGAACCCAGTACTAGGCTCAAGAAAATATGAATTGCCTTACAGGAAAGCATAAACCACCTTCCTCTTCTTTTTTTTTTTATTTTTCACTCATCCTGAAGAAAAGTGTGTTTGATTTCATTACAAAACAATATTTTGATTTGCCCAGGTTTGAAAACACAAAAATAATAAGCAACAACTTTGTGAAATGCTGTCTTTGTGTTATCCTTTATATGTTCCTTTCCTATCATTTGCTATTCAAAGACCACTGAGGCAGGAACTTGTCTGCCTGCTTGGTCTATACTGCTCTATTTAAACTCTCCTCCTCCTTTTTCTTTGACCCTAACTCCCATGGGTATCCTAATGTTGCTCTGCTCTTAGTCCCAGCCTCCTTGATATTCATCCTCGATGCTACTGTCGCTGCAGCTTTGCTTTGGCCTTTTACATAGTGAAAGGGTGAATGAATCACAAGAGACCTCAAACCGATAGATGCTAAAAGGTGTGATAAGAGTGCAGAGAGCTGTCTTTTAATTTTTCACCCCTACTTATGTATATTCTCTGTTCCTTGCAGGTTTTATGCAGGTGTATTTTTCAGGGTAGTCAGGCCTGCTGAGATGTAAAATGAAGCAGTGATAAAAGTAGACAGATGCACAAAAATGAGTCTGTAACACCGTTTAAGGTGTTTCTGTAAGAAACAAAAGGAAGGGAGAGAACTTTGTGAAGATCACCCTTTTAGCACTGTATCATCCCTAGCTGTTTCGGTTTTCCTAAATCTCATAGATTCCCATAATAATTATGGAATCTGAAGAGTCATTAAAAAGAGATGCACAACAACAACAATAATAACAACAATAATAATAATAACTTTCTTATCCATATACTTGCAAAGATGATAATGTCAAATATAACCTCCCATAATTTGGATGGCATTTTGAAAAATATCTGGATTTTGTAGTCAATCATATTTGTAGGTAGAATAAATTGATGATCAGGAATTCCTGAAATGGGAGGTCTTCTCTTTTATGAGTGGATAACAATGGGCATCTTTTTGTTGCATTAGAAGTTCAAATGTTGTCCATCTGGTCCAGAATTTTTTTTATGGTAAAAAATTGTATCTATCAGAAAACTAGTTTGTCAAGCTGAAGTGCTTATAAAAAGTATCACTGAAAATTTTGTTATTAAAGTGTTCAGGTCCAGATACTATTCTAAATAAAATAGAGGAATAGGCTCTCAAACTGCAGTTCTATTTTCAAATTGCACAGAGAAGAGGTTTGGGTCAAGTGTTTATTTTCTGTGGCCAGAACTTTGCTACTTGCTTATTGATTTGTTTATGTGGGGCTGATAAACACTGAATGTTTGGGATTTCATTCTGTATAACACCACAACCTAGATACACAGGCTCCACAATGTCTTGGGGGCCTGAAACAGGGAGCAGAATGAGAAACTGCTGCTAAAGTCAATTCTCCCATATCCAGCTCAACAACAGTGCTGTCTTCAAAAAGTTTCTTATGCTCTGAGCTTGCAGTACTGCAGCTATATTAACCACTTTTATATGACAAGTGAAATTGCAGAGGGCACAAAATATAGCCTTATTCCACTGTATAATCTTTTGCTTTGACTGCTTTGATTGGGGAAAAAGTTGTTTCTCACTGTTACAAAGATAAATTTACTGATTTCCGAGTGATACTTCCAGATAATGCAATGTGAAATCCCACTGAAGATCTAAATATATACTTCAACATAAGACAACAATTAAATTTGCTCTTCCAATTTGTGCAATTTCATTGTCTGTTTCAAAATTTCCATCACTTTACATTATGCAGAAATCACACAGTAGTTATGATGACTCTAAATAGGTGTGTTCTACTATATTTTAGAAGTGCAAGGTATATTAATATCTTGGGGCTTAGCAAAGTCAAAGCCTGGGAAATGCAAATCAAACTAAGTTTCCTGTTTGAATGACTTTTGATAAATACATGTAATTTTTGATAATATTTTTGATAAATACATGACATTTTGGTAAAATAAATTATTTTGAATACATACGTCAGAGTTGGGGTTTAAGAAAAGGTTGTTCATGTATGTCTATTGGCCCACAGAAATACACATATATACATAAAATTCAATAAAAGCACAGAAGTTGTTAGAACTCAGGATTTCTGGCAAAAATAAGGCTTCAGAATTCTAGCTGCAAGCATTCTTTTCACAGAATCTCTCACACTAGGTGTTTGGTTTTTTTTTTAAACATGTGACATTACTTATAATATTAAACCTGTGAGAAGTTATGAATGACTTCCACTAAGGAATAACTAAACTACCTTATGCTTGGCAGAAATTAAAACGATGGAAGCCACTAGCCCATGATGAGGCTAAATAGAAGTGTTAAACTGACGGCTTAAGAACATAACTTTGTGTAGATTTATGGCTCCAAAACTGCCCTAGAAGTGGCAAAAGACAAAAAGATGAGAAGAGCAACATGTGTTGTGTTATCTAAGTTGCTAGCAATTGACAGAGATAATTGGAAAGATTTCTGACTAAAAAGACAATTTGGAGTATAAAAGGATTTGTACACAAGCAGCTTCTTTGTGACTGCTGCATAAGTTTCTTGTTCACACAGAGCAGGGACTCATTCTGGCTCTCTGCAGTTTCCTCCTGCTCTGCACCTCTGAGTTTCTTTTTGATGGACAAGCTCTGTGTGAAAAGGGCACAAGCAGTTTTCAGGCACAGGACCAAGGAAATGTTCTGAATCTCCCAGTCAGCACACATCCACATTGCTCAGAGAAACAGCCCTCTGGGGAAAGGGAAAAGCAAGAAAAGGGAAAAGAGAATGAAGAAAGGAGAAAAGTGGCAATAATACCCCTAAAGATTCTGTGGAAAAAACTGAACACGTGTGAGAGAAGGAATATAAGCAACAAAAAAATTGTTTTGTACCATTGTTGGCACATTTTCTTATCTCTCTTTAGCTAACCCTGAGGCAAAGCTCATCTAAATAAAGATAGCTACAAACTAATCTTGCCACTCACTGCACAGCTGTCTCACATATATCAGGGCCCATTTCAAGACTAAATACTATTCTTTCTACAATAATTTCTGTAGTTTCTAGTTAATTATTGTTTAAACCACAGAATGAGATCTGCCCTGTAAGAACACGTGTTGGATGAAGTGGAAAAGCTCACAGGATGTGACATCAAGCTAAAGTTACAGCTTTCATCTGCAGCATGTCTGCCCTGATGTAATCTTTAACCTTCGAATTAATTTTGAGAAGAAAATGTACTCTGTTAACTATCAGAAAGTTCCCTACATTTTAGCTGCATTAGAACAAAAAGGTACCTCAGTATTTATCAGTTCCAAAATTTGTTTTCAACAATTAGTACTTGCACTTAAAGGTGATCTTTGATCACAGGTGAACAAAGAACTTTAGAAATGCTACAGAGTTAATCTCTGATACACTTAGCAAAACAGAATAACAACAAAAAAAATTTTCCATCTAACTCCACCCCCAACAAACTGACCAACCAACCAATCAATCAACCAACCAATCCCACAAAAGAAAACCCCAAATAAAAACCACAAAAAACCTAAACAAAAACCCCAACCAAACAAAAAAACCCTAATCAAAATCACCAAAAAACAAAAAACAAAACCCAAACAACCAAACCAAAACCAAAAACTGCCAGGACAAAATCCCCAAGCTTTTGCATATAAGACACATACCACAAATTTGGATCAGAACATAATGAGTTTCTTTCCTTTTTAATTGTAGTCCAGATGTGTGAATTAATTTTAAATTCTGTTCCATAGAGAACTTTTCCAGTACTTTCTCAAAAGTGGTCTGCTTTTTTTTTTAACCACATGCTTTGGTCAAATGAAACACCCTCCATGGTCTCTCAAACCTTACTGTGGCCATCTACCTTTCCTTCCTTGGTTATAGTGATCAGGAGATGGAGTTCAGAACAGAGAAGGGAAAAAAGCAAGATCTCATAACAGATTTTAGAAGAACTGACTTTGTCCCCTTCACAGATCCACTTGAAGGAAATTTATGGCATAAGGCTCTGGAAGGAAAAGAGATACAAGGAATCTGACATTCAAGAATCACCTCCTCTAGCTAATGAACAATCCATCCCAACAACCACGAAGTCAGACAAAAACTGCAGAAGAACCACAAAAGGTCTGTGTCCCTCCCTGTACTGGGGGCTCCAGAGCTGGAGACATCTCTCCTATGAGGAAGGAGCTAAGAGGAAGGACTAAGAGAGCCTGGAGAAGAGAAGGCTCATTGGGGATCTTATCAACATGTATAAATATCTGATGTGAGTGTACAAAGGAGAGGTGTAGAGTCTCTGTCCATGGAGACCTTCAAAAGTTATTCAGCTAGTCCTGAAAAACCAGCTCTAGGTGGTCTTGCTTGAGCTTGGGTGTTGGACAAGATGATCTCCACAGTCCTCTTCCATCCTCAACCATTCTCTGATTCTTTGATTCTGTAATAGGGTTTGAGTGCCATGGTAGTAACACTTCTGAAGCTCTAGATGAGGCAGAGCTGGAAGTCTTTGATAATGTACAAGCATCTATGAAGAGTTTTTGGAAGTTCATGATACACACTCTTCATAATTCTTCTCAATGCATTGGAATGCTCTTAATTGTAAAAATAAAAGGAATCTCACAAGGAAACTACAGAAAAGATGTGTAAAAAGATCTTCTGGATATTGCCCCTGCCAAGGAAATGCTACTGCTGCTGCTGCTGCTGCTGCTGCTGCTGCTGCAGGGCCGCTCAGGGCACTAACAGGACTTAATGGCCCTGGCCATCCTCACTGGAGTCTCCTGCTCACGGGATCAGGACCCCCATTTCAGTGTAGGCCTTGGCAGACTTGTCTTGAGCCATCCTCTAGTTATCCTCATCTCTAGTCCTGTGTACTGCTGCACTGAGAGTGCTTCCTGGGTACATCCTGGTTCCAAATCCCTTTGATCATTAATCACAGGGCAACCAGCACAACGTATTGCCACTCCAGACTTCCTTTGTTGCTGTGGGACTGTGCCCCATCTGTGGGGCCATTGCCCATGCCAGGGTCACTCTTGGCTCCTGGCTCTCTCTCACAGGAAAGTTCTGCTTCTCTGCTCCTGGATAGCTGGAGAGCCTGGATGACTTCTCTTCTTTCTCTGTTACTGCTGACTCTCTCACTCTCTCAAGAGAGATTTTTTCCCTAAACCTTTCTGGATCTTTGGATTTTTAACTAGTTTCCCTTTAGGGAATAGCTCATTTCTAAGATAGTGCTATGTCTGATTGATACCCAAGCCAAGCCCGTATGAAATTTAGAGTACTATCATGCCTTCTGAGTAAATTCTCTCTTAGGTGAAACTCTTTAAAGAGCTTTTGATCTGTTACTGCAGAGTTCTAAAACCTTGCTGTTGACTTCTCCTTTTGCCCAGAATTAAAAATATAACTGATGTGTTAAACTTTTTTTCCCATTAGAAATGAGCAGAATAGTAAAAGGGTTAAAGATGTTGAATGCATATGACATAAAAGAAATTATACATGATGCATGTATGTAACCTGTGCATGTAATTACTTTTTGATGTGAAAAAATCTAAGGACAAAGAAATACTGGTAAGAAAAGCCAGATTCTGAGTCTAAAAGAAAGTGCAGTGTGAGACATTGGAAACCTGCCTAGCTTTTTACATGTTTAATGTTCATTGAGGATACTAGCAACAAAATAAAACCAAACTCAGTCACTGCTTACCATGGAATTGTTTTCTTTTATTTTTTTTAGCTTCTGCCTTTTCAAGGTATGTGTTCTAAGTCCAAGACTTTCAGAACTAATGAGTGAGAAACATGAAATTCTGAAAAGCCAAGATTTCAATAAGATTGCATCCCATAACTATTTCTAGACAATACAGTTATAGTGAACTGTACTAAAAATGAATATGTTCTAAGACGTAGTGGGACCATGAGCCATCCATGAACATGAGCCATCCAGCCAACATGAGCAATGCATTTTACCAGTACTTCATGCAGAAATCTGCAAATGAAGACCCATTGTGACATAAATAATCACAGCCAATAATACTTATTTTTTCCCCTTGAGCAATTTATTTTCTCTTTCCCAAGTCAGAACACTAATCCTTGTCTATCTCAGCTTAATGTCTTGAACACATCACAGGACCAGTGAATTCCCCACAAGCTTCATGGAGATCAGTTGCTTTCTTCCTAATTTTCAACTATTTAATCTGGAATACTTCTATTTTCATGTTTAGATGAAAAGACAGTAAAAAAGTCAAGAAATTGTCAGTAATAAAAGAGACACTTAAAATCAGATGGTTAGAGGAGAATTGGACTTTGCCAAATATATAGCAACATGGTGTTTAATATTTTAATATTGGTTTGCCAGTTATTGATGGTGTTTTGGCCGCTCAGAAGAGCAACTGCGTTACCTGGTTCTTTAACTGATCATTAGGTAGCTAATAACAAAAGCATAAAATTTCCATTATCAACTTGTCATAAAGTGTTCTGACCATATAAGATGCTACCTATGAGAGTAGCTGTGTGTTTTGCATATGTTAACAAATTATTTTAGCAGCGAAAAGCAGCCGTTTGATATCAATCATGACCAGTTGCTACAGTGTTGCTTCTTTCCTACAGCTGTCAGCAGAATGAGGGCACTGGAGCAGAATTCAATTCCCCAGTATCATATAGAAAAGCGACTATTTCCTGTACTTCTAGATTCTAATCCAATAATTATCTCTGCAAGGAACATCAATTACATCCATTGCACATGCCTTGGCAATGCTGGGGGCGTATAACCCCTGTAATTCAGTTGCAGAACTCAGCCCACAGTGAACTCAAACTGTGCATCCTTTATTTGCCTTGGAACTCTAAGGCTACCATTGGTCATCCAATAACATCTGTGTATTACACCTACTTTTTTATGCACATCTCAAAGCACAGGTTAAGCCTGTCCTGACAGTTAGTGTTAAAAAGTGTGTAGAATTGAATAATTACTACATTATCTCCTACCAGAGCTAAGAGCAGTTTTTTACTCCTTAAAATAAATTTTTACTTAAATTAATATGTAGAAACAAAAATTGGTAGGATAATAGCCATAAAATTTTGAAAATTGTACCCTTCATGGATAATGCAAGAGTAATGTTTTTTAAAAACAGTGAAAGTTCTTGTTATTTTCCACCTCTTTTATCTCTTGTAATATGGTAAGAAAATTTAAATGAATAGAAGTGTGAATAAATAGACAGATATAATGTGATCTAAGCAATCTAAGAGCAGGACAGTAAATGAATGAATTTAACACCTGCCTAGTATGTGCTTTCATTAAAAATCCTCACTATCTGGGAATTGAGAATAAGAGTATTGCTATATTGTTATTACTGTTCTTTTAATCAATCAGTAAATGGTTTGATACAGTATTTTTTTTCATACTCTAGAGACCACTGAAACTAATTTTAGGTGCTAATGTGGCTGGATTACAATTATCCTGCCAATATGTCAAACCCTAAAACAAAGTTTCAAGATTGTCCTGGAGAGTAGGTGCATAATTTGGCTCAATAGTTTTTTCTTTATTGTGAAGATATTAAATGTTTTGATCACATGACATCAATTTTAATACTAGAGAAATTTTGGTTTGATGTCTGCAACAAAGCCAGATTGCTGCACCACTTCTGTTAAGATGGGACTGAGAATCTTCCCAGAAATTGTGCCTTAAGATGGTGGAACATCCATGCTCTGAATGCTTCATAGCCTCTCATCAGCTCCTTTAAAATTCCAGTGTCAAAAGCTTAACCTGCTCAGATCAATCTAATTCCACAGCATCAGCAGAGGATTGAACTTGCAATGTGCTTTCACTAAAACTGCACTGAGTGCATCAAACTCATGTAATGTAATTTATAAATATGACTTTGTTTTCTTTGTTTTCCTGGGGTATTTTTGGATGTGGGTTCCTTGGATTTTTTTGGTAATTGAATTTCATTACTGTGTCTTTAACATGCATATTTCCTAGTAAGTTATTCTGTTTGGTCTTTGCTTGATTTGCTTGCACTTTTGAGATTAAATGACACATGCTATTATGGAACACAGGTGACACAAGCATACAAACAAACACAATGGATAAACACTGTGAACAAAGAAATCTTTTAACAGATGCTTTAATTTGCACCACATAAATTAAGTACAGAGATCTAAAAGTTAATTAAAAATGTTGATTGTTGAAACTAAGAGTTATAATTAAGCTGTCTTTCCTGGGTGACCTAGTTAAGAAATTTTACTGAAACAGTTTCCACTACTTTTTTGTAAATATGTATTGTAGCGTGCACATCACTTGAAACTAAATATTAGTGAACCACAAAAATAAGGATTATGTAATCCTAATTTTATAACTTAAAAATTAATAAGTCCTACAGAAAAGTATGGCAATTTATTTATTCAACCCGCTAATATACAGTTCTCAACTGTTATTATAAAAACTGTGTTATGGTATTCTCAGCATTTTAAGCAAGAGAATATCTGTGTTCCACTATAGAACAAAGAGGTCAAATTCTGTAATGTCCTATATTCTATCAAATAGTGATTAAATAAGCACATTATTAATAGTATGGTGTCTGTTTTTGATGCCTCTGCTCTCCTTTGCTGAGTCCAGAGCATAAGGCTCTCTTATTTGTAAAAGCTGTTGCCACAAGGTAGAAAAATATTTCCACATATTTTTTTTTTAATTTGGGGTCATCCTTAATGTTATATTTCTCATTCCTTCTTTTAATTATAGCTCTCTGCTTACTAACAGCTATTATGAAGGACTTGTAAAATGTCACAGAAACATGTGTGAAGACTGATTTTCCCAAAGATGATTTCCTTTCTGCCATTTAATTCTAACTAGAATGATGTCTAGTATCTTCAAATTTTTTGATCAGATCCAAAAAGTGTTAAATAACCTGAGTGTTAGCATGAAGCTTCTCTAAAGAACAACGTTATTAATGTTGTAAAAAATTATTAATAAAAGCAATCAATAAGAACCATACAATTTTTAAGCCAGCCTAATTATTGCACTATGTAATTAAAAAGAAGTATCTTATATAAAAAGTTGTACTCTGTTTCATTGAAATGCTGTGGGGTTGCAAAATGTATTATGCATCTTAATGGACCTTCAGCCAAACCCCCTAGTCTGAATACCTTTGGAATTTGGAAAAATGCAGATTTCAGACTCTGTTTGGATCCTAATGGTCCAGCTGTGCTGTTTAAAAATGCTGAATTATTTATCTGAGTATTTCTCCTTTTATGAGTGCCAAAAATTCAGAAATAAATCCTAGTTTCTGCTTGGACAGGGTTATTTTTCTCTCAGTTGCCTTGATGGAGGCGGAGCCTGCAGCCATGTGGGTGTTTTTAAGTTGTAATTCTATACCAGGCACATCGTCTCAAGGGGTGCAGCTTAAGGTAGAATTATAAGAGGAGCATGCAGCAGAACCATGGCTGGTTTTGTTCCTTTTGCCAGGGGAGAAAAGCAGTAAGAATAGTGGTGGGATGGCATGGCATGGACTGTACAAACTGGGAGGGCTTGTCCAAAATTGTTTTTTCATTGTCCGAGGCTCAGGTAAAAAATGCCAGCTTTGGCAGTGCCTGCCTTTATCTCCTTTGTCTTGGGAAGCCACATGTTGCTGCCCACAGTAACATCAGGTCAGCTGGACTTTTGTGAGCATAATTTTTTTTAATGTAATCACATTCTTTCATACACAGTTGTTATTAGTATTGCTCCTGTTACTGTTTGTTTTCCTTATCTTATTGCTCTTTTTTCCAGTGAATTGTGAGCTCAATCTGTAATCTCTGCCGTTTTGTCCCCTTTTCACTGGAAAGGGGAAGGGAAGTGGCTGCTTGAAGTTTAATTTCTAGCTGGTTTTAAACACTAGCAGATATTTATTCCTTCTTTAGGCACTTTTTACTGATGTGTGCAATGTTTCATGCTTACCTTGCCATCTGTCCTGGAGTGCGGGAGCATAATCAAGTATAGTTCTTACAGGATTTATTATGCTGACATATTACCCATGACCACCCTTGTAGAAAATATGACGTTCCCTAAGTAAATCAGATTTACACAAGGTTATGTACTCACCCTGGTAATCCTGTTTTGACCAAACAGAGTTGCTTCACATAATCCACTTCTGATGTAATTGTGCAAGCATGAATGAAATGCAGGTTTGGAAGAGTCTAAAGAAAAATGCAGCTCTTAACTTATGTATCTTTGCCTCAGAAAGTAACAGTGCCTTAGTGTTAGGATGGGTATTATAATTTCCCTTTTATTAACACTTTTTTTCTTCCTTCCTCAAAATCCTAACAAAATAACTCTTATACTAACAAGCTGTCCAAGAAGATAATTTGTTTTGGAGTAATTTATAGGGGGACAATAACATTGATAGGTTGTTATTTCTCCATGGTGTGGGAGTGAATTTGTTATTAGCATTATGAAGTGACAAATCCTGTTTAACTGGAGTATAAATGCAGGAATTTAAAGAATTAAAGCATCACTAAGTGCCATCCTTATTCAAATACATTAATTTGCTTGGGTAATTGTTAGAGTCCATAAGCAATCATTCATTGAATGAAATGTTTTGGCCTAAGAACAATGTGATTTACAAATGTGCTTATAATACAGTATTTAAATGGGAAAAGAAAAATTAAGCCAAGAGGAGGCTAATTAAATTGAGACTATTAAGAAGAGGTTTCAAAATATGCTCACTAAGTATCTAAAAGAGAACATAAGGAGATTATATTGAAGGGTATTTTTGTCCTTCTGCACAATCATCAAGTATCAGATTGTTAACTGATAGGATGACCCAGCAGTCTATTTTATGACTTCATACAGTACACAGATCGGTTACTTGAGTTACAGAATCATAAGAACATAGCATGGCTTGGCCTGGAAAGGATCTCAAAGATCATCTGCTTCCAACCCCCCTGCCATGGGCAAGGCCACCTTTCACTAGGCCAATATGCTCAGAGGACCATCCAACCTGCCCTTGAAAATGTCCAGGGACACATCCACAGCTTCTCTGGGCAGCCCCTCAGAATGTCTCACCACTGCCATGGTAAAGAATTTCTCTACTCGCCAAATCAGAGATAATGTACCAGCAGACTTTGATCCCCAAATTTTGCTCAAGAGCATCTGAAAGTAACACACTGCCAACAACAAAATTGCTCTCCGTTAGTCTGCTGTTTAACTTTTTAATATTCACAAAGCAACACCAAAATGATTGTCCATGAACCACAGACTAGTGGGCACAGCCTAAAAGCTTTCTGAAAGTGAAAATAGAGAATGTACTAGTCTGTGGCTTTCTCCTACACTTTTTCTCCTGCCTTGAAATATTTAAAACCCTACTTTCATAAAAGAACTAATTCAGTGTTTTGAGTCTTGCACAAACAAATCAACTGTGAGGACTGACTGTGAGTGTTCCAAATGTAGTTTCTCTTTTTGTTTTAATCAATATTATAAACTTTGAAGTTGTATATAAATGATAAAAATGGTAAAGTGGATGAGGTTCTCCATTTCTTTAACAGCCAAACACTAGACCTACCTCTTGTACTACTGATTATAGTTTAGAATATAGTTAATTATGGAATATATATATAAAATAGTATATTATGGAAGTCTGGATTTAGTAAACAGCAAGAAAAACAGATATATTTATTTTATCAAATTAATGTATAAATGTGAAAAAAAATTCTTGCTGTCATCATAAATGTAATCTAATCTAAAAATACTGGCAACTACAAGGAAAAAAATATCCTTGTCTAAGGTTCACACTGGAAGTCATATGTCACTATGGTTTCTTTCCCTTTAGGGACAAAAAAAACCCATGAAGAAGCCTGGAACTTGGAGCTCTCACATTGCTGACACTAAATAACACAAAATCAACATCATCTTATATAAAGAATACATAAATAAATAAGCCATTGGGTCTTCTTTACAAAACATACAGAATCAGTGAAATGCTCAAGCAAAGGAATTTTTCCCCTTTGAAATTCACATTTAACATATCCACATTTCCAAACTTGTCTATCCTTACTCTATTTAACTATTTGATCTTGAAGAATAAAAATTCTACTCATTACATAGATATAAGTCATGCCACAGAATGCTTCACTAGAATTTGCTTGGATACTACATTGGATACTGCTATTTGTTGGATACCACTATTTGCTTGGATACTAATATTGGATACTACTATTATGTAGCTTGTGCACTATCACAAGCCCTATCAACGAAAGTTAATTTTGATCTCCATAAGCTATCAACAAGAGTGCTGTTTTCTCCAGAGTATTCATTGCATAGTGACTTCAATGAAACAATATTTATCTACATCTAAAGCCATCACATGGCTTTGTGACTAATTGCTTGCTAGTTTTTGTTGTCTACAGTGTGGTATCTGTAGTAAATACTTCAGAATATATGTTAAGATTTCATGTCACAGTGCAACAGAGGTTGCAGATAACCAAGTTGCAGGCTTGGAAAAGGTAAATTAGACAAGACATTGGGTCAGGCTCACTTTACTTGTTTCCATACTAATTCACCCAGAGCTCCTGTGATCCTCTGTACATGTACAAAATACCTAGGTAAACCTAACCCTTGCAGTGTATGTTGGTATTAATAATGCATTTGGAGCGCTAAAGTTCATATTGCTCTGGTAGTTTGTACCACCATTGTGTCAAACCTTGGCTAGTCAAGAACAACAATTTATTTTCATTTTTGATAAGGTGATTTTGTTCTTTTACTTGAATTAATAGTGTTATTTTTCTGTTTTACGGAACAAAAAGCTGGTGTGATAATAAAGGCTCCTCTTTTAAAGTTTGCATGCTATAGTGAACTTTCACTTACTTCTAGAAGATATGAATTTGTCTGATATATATGTTAATAAGAATTCTTCCTTATGTCTATGCATATAATCAGGTTTTAGTGTATTCCTAACACAGGAGCACACACTAAGTGCATTGTCACTTTTGACAATGAACTGAGGAACGTTTTAGAAAATTAAAATCTGTGAAAATAAATGGCATGTAAATATATTTGAAAGTGTGATGGACAATTTGATTTACCTAGAATGTGTAAGATGACCTCAGATGGAATAGTTAACAAATGATGCACTATGTAGTGCAGATCCAGCACAATCAATTTTTAATCAAAACTGTGGCCTATATGCTTGTAATCAAAACTCTATTCATTGCTGAATAATTTTAATAGAGCTAAAACAAATGTAGTCATTAGGAGACATTTCAAATTTTCTTAAAATTGCTTCACTCAAAGGTAGTTAATTGAACTCATTTATGGAGTTCTTTTCAGATTTAGTCTTTGCTTTTAATCTGCCACTGTGAAATTTTTGTTAGTTTTGTTTTTCTTCATTTCTGTCATCAGTCCGCTCTAATACATGTAACCTTTCAGTGCCTTTGAAGAATTTCTTACAATCTTCTATATCAAACCAGATTATTGTGAGTATATAACACTGTTAAATCCTATTTCTTCTTATATTAAAAATTTGTGGTCTGTTTAGTTTTGGTTTGTTTTTTGTTTTGGGATATTTTTTACAAAAAAAAGGCAATTTTTTGGGGAATTTCTGTCAAGTGGTACAGTCAGTCAGTGGGCAAAAACTCTGCTTCTTTCTGTCCCATAGGACTTGAGTTATTATACATAGCATCACAGACAGAGTAGTAGATCTGTGGCCTACTCAACTCTTGTTAGAAAGCAGCTGCATTCAAAATATCAAGCGTGGAAACATTCACTTTCTATTTAATGAACAAGAATACCTGTTAAAAAATTATTGTGGCATTTACCCCAAACCTGAATTTTCTGATTGTCTGGATTTTCTACGCTCTGACAAGGCCAACATAGATGTTTTTCTTGTCTGGAAAAGCATCAGATATTACATTGGTTTCTCTGGTGCAACTGGAATTGCTGTTTCATCCATGAACGGCCTCAGTTAAGAGGATGAGAATTCAGAGAGGTCCCAGGGAAATAACCACACATTTCCCCAGGAAAACATACAGCAAAATTCAGCCATCTGGACAGGGATGTACTAGGGATCTTATACTTTTAATTTTTCTGCTGCCCTTCATTGGTAGTCAAACAAAGAAGTCTAGTCCCCAGGTCAGCCAAATTACACCTTTCATATATCAAAAAAATATTTTTTTTGTGAATATTTCTAGTTAATGTTTTAAATCCATTTGTCTAATGTAAGCAGTGTCAGCTTAGAAATCAGTTAATTAAGAAATAAGAGGACATTAAATGCTCAGCTTCAGTTAACTGTAAATCATAACTTATTTGTAAACATTATAATGCCAGCAGTTACTACAGACTCCTCTTTGCTATGAAGTAACAGCAAAACATTTTCATGCATATATTTTATGGCTCACATGCAACAGAGTGAAAAAACGTTTTATTAATACTATGTTGACATAGAATTCTTCATAAAACCTTGAAATGCAGGTTTTGTAAAAGTGAAAAATGTAACTGCATAGATGAATCTTAATAAATCTTGTTATGTGTCATATGCTGAGAGGAGCTAAAATGTTTCTCCATGTTTTGTGACCCATTAAAGTAAATTGAAAGTTGGTTGCCACAGTAGTGATGTTTATGGGGGTTTTTTTACAAGGAAACATCATCTTCAAATTTTCTTGTTCGAGTTCACTTTAAAGATATTTCCTCGTAAAAAAATGTCAGACTCAGTCTAGAGATATTTTTTCATTTACTTCAAAGACATTTCAATAGATTGCATTATTACTTTAAATTTAACACATTTGTCACTAGAAACTTTTCTTAAAAGAAGGATTTTAAGGACTTGTTTGATCATGTTATTGCACTTCTTGCTGAAGAATTAAACTCAAGTTAAGGACTTCAGTGTAAGCATAAATTTGTATCATTGAGGTAGGGAACAATCAATATACTCACAAAAATATATACATACAAAGTCCCAACTCTCTGAATAGTATTAAAATCTATTGTATAGTGAGTTCAGCAGAAAACTTGCTCAATACAAATATAAGCAAAGATTGTAGTAGTTGGTACAAAAAATAAAGCATGAAAATAAAGTCTATAGCTCATTGTGGAAATATGGCTTGGGGTAAAATTAGATGAAACTGGGAAGTTATATTCAGATCCTAACAGAATTTATAATAGTATGGAAATTATAGGGTAAAATGCAGCTGCTACTCCCTGGATGGAATGTGGTTGGCATGCTCAAAACCTGTTCAAGGATGATTCCCCATACCCGCAATCTGCATCCATAGCGCCCGCTAAGGGGGATGGAACAGAACATGGAGCGAAGTGCAGGCACCACTGCCAGGCTCTGTTGGAATCCCTGAAGGATTGCTGAGCTGATAAACTGCACAGCAACTCTCAACCAAGAGAGAAAGGGGAGAATGTCCTGCTGCTGAGCCAAAAACTGTGCAAAATGCTCTCCTCCGATGATCTTTGTTTGTCACAGCCTAATTGTAATATTAATGCACACCTCCATCCCAAAGTTATTGGCCCCCAAGGTACGACCACCCTACACTGGGAATGTGCTCTATATTTTATTTGACTTTAAAATATTTTTAAAATGAAGTGAGGGTATTTGAAACAAATCTGTAACAAAGGTATGCATGACTAGAGTCACTCAAGCTCCTCCTAAACATAAAGAAATATTATAAAAGTAAGCTGAGAATGAGGAAAACTTAGGGATGACTTCACTCTAACTGCTGGGGTGAGTTGACAGGCTGAACTTGTTTTCTCCCCATAGGGACACCTGTTGGGCAATAACCACTCCATGCATGCTGAAAACCTCTATTGGGGATCAGAGCTTGTCTGTGTATTACTTTGGGTTCCTTAATTTTTTTTATTCATTTTTATAAATGGAAGAGCAGTGACCAGTCAGGTTGGAGGCCTATGGTGTGCTGTCACCCTGTTACTTGCTGTCAGATATCTGAGATGACATCTGTTACATACTTCTCCCTTCCTTACTAGTTTGGATTGTCTATTTAAGTCATTTGGCTCTTTTGGGCAGGTAAAGGGTGAAAACTAGTTGCATAATTCCAAACCAAGCTATCTGAAATCAGACAGATTGCTGACAGACACATTACCATATTTGAAGTTATGTGAATCTGTCGCTGTTGAGCTGCTAACAGAGAGAAGAAGTCCAGGTCTTCAGTGTGGCAAAATGTGTCTTTTATTAATTAATTCCAACTTATATAGATTTTCAAAGGTCACCCAGATTGGTCAGTTCAAAAACTCCCCCCAGGCCGATTGGCCAGGCTTGAATCGTCCATATCTCGAGACACCATTTTAACAACATCCAAACTTTATCTTGGTTTATAAAACACAGGAGGAAGAGAGAGAAATTTCTCATGGGAAAGGTCTGTGCTCACCACAAGTATCCTTGCAGGTAAGGCAAGAAAGACCTGTGGGCTTCACAAGTGCATCTTATTGGTCTGAGCATGCTATTTCCTTCCCCATCTTTGATAGATGGGATAGATGCCTGCACTGCCCTAATGTCGCCACACAGAGTTACCTATCTCAACTCACACCTTAAAGCACTCTTTAATGCCAACAAACAGTAGTTAAAGTTGATAAAGCACCATATGACTGGATAAAAGAATGTGTAATATTCTGAGGAGATATCAACTAAAGATGTGAAAATCCTTTATGTTCTAGTTGCGAATAAATGCAGCTGGGCTAGGTGAGGTGAAGAAAGGATTGGATTAAGGGACACAATGGCTTGTATGTAAAAATGCCCAAAGGCATAGTTATACAACAAAGGTTCAATGAAGGAGATATTTTCCTTCCCCTCTCTTGTGTATTCTGGATTTTCAGTTTTAGAAAAAGTTGAAGTACAAGTTCCCTCATTGTTTCTTCATATAATTTGTATATTAATGGCTTCCTGAGTCCATACAATGTTTATATTCAATTATATAGCATAGAAAATTGGCTGTGTTCTTTCATGTGTTTTAACAGTGAAGTGTTTAATGTTCATGTTCCTTTTTTTTTTTCCCAGTAAGAAACTATTTACATGGTAGGTAGCAAGACAGACTAAAATGAATATATTTTGCTCATGCAAGATGACCTGTAAGTTTACTTCTTTGAATTATGACCTGCTAAGCAGAGGAATCACGGAGCTCTGACCTCTTCCAGAGACTTATTTTAAACATGGACACTATGTTCACTTATCAACACTTTACATTTCTCATTACTGCTAATATCCTGTTTACATAAAAAGGTTTATTCTTCCTACTCTTATTTACTGAAGCCTTTCACAATGCCTCCATAGAGAATTTTTAAAAATTAACATTATATTATCAGAGCTTGGGAATAAGTAATTGACACACATATGATATTATGAACTTTCAATTTATCTACCTCACATTGTCTGGCCACATGTATCTGCAAAGCAATTATCAAATACAGGGCTTGCAACTCAGGAGTCTGTAACACAGGCTAAAATTCTGACAACACTACATCTATCTGTCTAGCTGAAATAAAAATATTTCAGCCCATCCACCTATTTATTTTCTCTGGTTGTTTCAGTGTTAAATATCCTTCACTTTTACTCTGCTTACTAGGAGTTCAGGGTCAATAAATGAGTTGGTCTTGAAATAAGTAAAATATTTGAAATAACTGGTAGAATGGCCATGACATTGAATAGAAGCTCAGAAGTATATGCAGTGCCGGAGAACATTATTTCTGAAAATGAGGGTCATTCAAAACTGGAATTTGAATAAACGTAATGTGTTGCAATTCTCATTGAATTCCTATGAGAAATTGTATCTTTCGTAGATATAAAAATATTGATATCATTCAGTATTGTCATAGAAAGGAGAACATAGCACATGAAACTTGTATTGGCTCCAAGACTTCTTTACGATACACCAGATCATCAGAATATAACCCAATAAATTGCCCAGAAAGCAGTGGCAACAACATCCAGTTGAGGCATTCTGGAAAGGCACAAACGGAAGTTACTACCAGTATTTGGAAAATTGGTTGCTCACACTGCTATCAGATTTGTTGCACAGTATTTTTGTCCTAAAATCCCTACTTTTAAAAAGGCATCTAATTATGACTTGTGCACATAGAAGGATGAAGCAAAATAACTCAAACCCCATGAATAACATCATAACTATTTTCTGTATGGCTATGACCAAGTGCATAGGACATTGCACCTACAAACCGGTGGCTAGTGGTCTTGTAGAATACGCTACATCACATGTTGGTGGCTCTACGTGTGGGTCAAACCAGAGTTGCAGCACTCAAGATGGTTTGTGCCAGAGCAAATATTCACTCATTCCTCATCTGGAAGCCTGATGATTTGAGAGAGTCAGAAAATATCTTATTCTCCCTTTTTCACCATCTTCCTTCATGCATGCATGCATTTGTCTGTGTCAGTGTGCGTATGTGCAATTCCCAAAGTTAAAAAGAATTTATAATGGCAATTACTTGTGCAACAAAAAGTAAAAACAATAGGGACATCCACCATTTTGAACAAATGTTCACACTGATGCCAGTGGAAGTAGCATTGAATAACTAACCTCCATCCAGTATTTATATTTTTGTAAAAATACACTGCTAGCAATTCTAAACAGAGGGATGGATGTTGTAAAGATCATTTTTATTATATTAATGCAAGGGAGTGTGACAACCTGCACATCTCTTTCTGGAAATCAAGAACGTTTTATGTCTCTTGAAGCACAAGTCCTGTGAGGAGCAGCTGAGGGAAATGAGGTTGTTTAGCATGAAGAAAAGAAGGCTGAGGGGAGACATTATTGCTCTCTGCAACTGCCTTAAAGGAAGCTGTCACCGGGTAGGGGTCAATCTTTTCTCCCAGGTAGCAAGCAATAGAAGAAGAGGAATTGCCCTCAAGTTGTGCCAGGAGAGTTTTAGATTGGATATTAGGAAAAATTTCTTCATTGAAAGGGTGGTCAAGCATAGGAACAGACTGCCCAGGGAAGTGTTGGAATTACTGTCCCTGGAACTGTCAAAAAGGAGTGTAGATGGGATGCTTAGGGACATGGCTCACTGGTGGAGCCGGCAGTGCTGAGTTAACAGTGGTACTCAATGATCATGAAGGTCTTTTCCAAGCTTAATGATTCTATTATTCTGTGTCCATTCATTTGGTAAATACCAAACCCATTTAACATGTTCTGCTACATTTATTGATTATCTGTCAAGAACTATCTAGCTATCAGACTCTGAGTTATAGCTGGCTGAGCACTTGTCCATAAGTAGCTGGAAGATGAATGTAGGAATGCTGCTTTATGAATGGCATATCACACATGATTAGGCAAATGCAGAAACCTTCCCAGCATGCTGTTTCTAACTGCATTCAAACTGTAGCAAGGCTGGTTTCGTATGCTCTGAAAGTTTCTGTCTCTGTGTTAGATAAAATTCCCTTTTCCTCAGCACTATTGGAATCTTAACTTCCTCCAAGTCCCCGACAATAAGGAATGAGATGAGCAAACAGCTGCCTAAACCAAACTACTCCTGTTTAACCTCTTTCTTTCTGAAAGTTTCAGTGTTTCAAGGTTGTTTCCCTACCCAAACTTTTCTTTGTCTACATTGAACTTCTGGTCACTCTATATGAAAATTAATACATACACTAGGCAAGCACAGAATAAAAAAAAATCAGAAAGATTCACTTTGCTTGAGTTGTTAGGGCAAAATGGAAATGTATGGATAGGTTTCAGTATATAAACACTTTCAAACAAATAGGAGCTGATCTGTTTATAAACTTGTTGAATATTAGCTGTATTTAACTGCACCTAGAAACACAAGATAAAAATGTGTTGTGCATGTTAATTAACATTAATTTACATTTGCATAAAATATAGCATTATTAATTCTTCCCATTTAGTAAGGCACATGACTCAGGAGAAAAAGAAAGGACTTCTGGTAGGCAGGTGTGAACATGAGCAGTCAAGAAAAAACAAACAAACAAACACCGCAGGGTTTTTCTTTTTTTTTATAGTGCCCTTGTTAGCACCTGCTAAGTGATACTGTAGAAAGCAAATGATTTCCCCATCCCTAGAGTTGAACTCTGAATAGAAGCTTGTT
Organism: Grantiella picta; assembly: GCA_013397955.1. NCBI lineage: Eukaryota > Metazoa > Chordata > Aves > Passeriformes > Meliphagidae > Grantiella > Grantiella picta. The sequence goes on from VZRM01008322.1 coordinate 1,518,216, forward strand.
GGTTTAGGCACGAGGTGACAATTTTCCCATCCCTTCTGGTATTGCAAAAATGTAAATGAAATTTTTAGTGAAAGGAAAAAAAGCCCCAAACTACTACACACAACTTTTCTAAAGATTAGACTCCCATATTCTGATGCTGATAGGTTAACAATAAAACTCAGATTCCTTGGAGCATTTCATCCCTTTTATCTATCACATTGATGTGAATGTCTGGATTTGTGAGCAAAGAGTTAAAAGTTTATCTTTAGCGGAAAAATAATTTATTTTTTAATGTGTCTACACACCTGTTATTCCTCTGGCAAAGAAGAACTTAAATAACTGCATCTATTGCTGTCTGAGCATTAAATTCAAAAGGTTTTATAGTTATGAGAGGAAACAGGCCTTTATTAGACCTTATACAGTGGATTTCTCAAGCAAAAAGAACATAAAGTGCATTTTTATGTATTAATTATTAAGGAAAAAATCTTATTTTTTGCTTTTGAAATTTTCCAATAAACATACCAGGCATTCACTCAATTTCAGATTGCACTTTGTGGAGAAATTAGCCATTTGAGTGATGTTTTGAAAGCTCTAAAATTTGTTACACTGCAATGATAATAAAAAAGCTGTAAAAGCTTTCTTAGTGTGATGAAATCTTCAGTGAAACACATCACTTTCTTCCTCATCCTCTCCAAACACTCATTTGGTTTTTTCCATCTCTCTTTTCTTAACTCTGATTTTTGCACTGAGTAGTCTGACATTGCCTTTTAGTGTATGCTAGCAAAAAACAAATATGCAATTTATATTTCCATTTAAAAATGTCTTCTTAAAAATGAATGTATGGACTTTCTAGCTTACCAGAAAAAAGTTGGTGGAATAAAAAAATACTTAATGAAAACACTGACCTAAAAATAAGTGCTCTCCTATGCCCACCTGAGAGGTAGTACAATGGACACCATGGCAGCAGGACAGTGGAAAAATCAGATGATTGCTGTAATTTTCTTAGCTTTGTCTACATTGTGTTTTCAAAAGCACAATAAAAACCTACATTGGAAAGAAAAGTCAGTTTAATATGTGCCATGTATCTGTTTTCTGTTTCATAGATAGATTTTCCACTGGGTTGATTAGATGTTCATCCTTTTTGTCTATTTTTTCATCCTTCCTCATTTAATGAGGGCTTCTTAAAGAAGATGTGAGAAAGAACAAGCCTGGAGAGCAATTAGTGAGCTCCAAATCAAAAATCATACCAACTCCTGAACTTTTCTACTATTTCTGTCTGCGTTAAAAGAGAAAATGGCTTTAGTTCCTGAAATGAAATGAAGAAATTTTCTATACTCATGATACAAATTCTGTGGGTTTAGACCAATCCAACTTGCATTAGGGATTCAGTTGAAAATTGAAACATCCCTTTTTAAAAGTCTATTTGTATGTCATACATGTGAGCTGGTTTTCTAAGCTCTCAGTGTAGTCACTGATGAGTGGCCACTACAGGTAATCTGTAAATAAGTTTACCAGGCTTAGTTTAATTAACTAAGTGTGGGAATCCTCTGCTTCATAATTGCCTAGCATTGTCCAAAGCATGCAAGCACATCAAGAATAAGTATCTGTGGTCTTGGAGAGTGTCTTGGAGATCTGGATCCCAAATGAAAGAAGTTGGAGTCTCCTGGTTATCCTCCATTTGATATTTACATTTTGGAATATTAATCATTTTCTCAGTGTCCCACTTAAGGTGGACTAGAGTACTCTTAAGGGTTTACTGACAGTACAGGCTGGGAATTAAATTCAGTTTCTTTACAAAAATATTTATTGTCACTTAAGATTGACTTGTTTGACTTGCAACGACTATTTTAGAATGGCCCTGGTCTTCCCTAGGATCTGTGCTGCATCTTGTTACTCCATGAGGAAGTCTTGGATATTCAGAGCTTTTTTTACTGTCTTTTAAGACCTGCTGTGTGCTCTTTACACCAGAAAACAAAGGAAAGCCATCTATAAAACCACATTAGTAAAAGGTATTTGAGAAAGGCTATTAATTAATGAATAAATCTGAAAGAGCAGTCTTGAAGAATACTTGTGGGACACTTGTTACTGAACAGGGAAGGATAGATGCCATCTGAATCTTTGATTTGTAGGTTTTATTTTAGAGGACTAGTGCAAGTGAGTGAAATGCTCCCCAAACACGAGAGCAAAGCACTTTCTTGGATTGCTACTACTAAACTTAAAATCACAGGCCCATATAGGAAGCACAAGGGTTTTGGTAGGTGTAGAAATGCACTTTTGGTATCAGAGGCCTGTACAACCATTGTTGAGGAAATGAGAAAATAAAAACAAACACACGATTGAGAAAGACAGAAACTTGAGCTACAGAAACTACTTGCAGGCGAAATCACACTCTTAGAAGCTTCAACTTACAGCCTTTGCAACATGCTGTATTTTGAATTGTAAAATATTAGATTTTTAAAGACCTATAAGTCTCATTAGCTGAATTGAAAAACAAAAAAAGCTACCTCAAAACTCACTGACAGCCCTCTCTGTCTGTCACTTATTCACTTTTCATCCTCACAAGCCTGCTGTACTTAAAAGACATGATGTAGTTAAAAAGATGGAGGAGTGGGACAGGCATAAGTACCTGTTCTGTGGCATGAGGCCACATGGTTCACATAATTGTATTTCTGTGGTAAAATAGCAAAAGACTGATTATGTGCTATGAATTTGCCAGAAAAGCTTCCAGACCAAAGGAATCACAGGAACACCTGTGTAGAGTAGTAAGAGGCAAATGCAGCAGCCAATGGAGTGTCCAGATGAGTGAGCAGCAGGGTGGTCAAGCAGGACTGTACCATAACTGCAGTATTCTGAAAAGTCTCTTTCAGTGTTTGCATGGATAATTGTTTAATTTGACTCATTTCCCCCCCATATCACAGTATAATTTTCTTTGCTATGTAAACCTTTATTCTTTCTTAACAGATAAGTGAGCTGTCTTTTTCTGAGGAAGTAAGATTGGATTTCCTTGGTTAAATTTCAGTGTGGAGTCTACCAAGAACATATTATTTTTATCAACAGTGTATAACAATCTGTTATCTTGAAGAGTGTGCTCTGTTTTTTATATTGAATATTACAATTTTAATTATGCTGGAGCCTGACTTGCCTATTCAGAAACAGGTAATCACTGTAATTCTGTTACTGAATCTTAGTGGATCTTGTAGTAATATCACCCTTGGAAGACTGACACTGACTCGTCTCCTGAAAAAAATGGGTAGTGTTGACCAGTTTAGGGTTTGCAGGAGTCTAAGGTGCCTCTGAAGGTGGTAAAATGACAATCTGTGAAGTTCACCAGGGAATTTTCAGTGATCATTATGAGACAAGTTCAAACATAGCTTGTGTGTGTGGTTGCTTTTCCACCCACTTTCCTTGAAAGACAAGGCTCAGGATTTTATGTTTCTGAATGAACTTGCATGTACACTCTGAAGCCTAAGTGGAATAATTATATGCATATTGATCCTCTGTATTTTTCCCATTTCCTTTCTGTCTTTGTGAGGTTTTTTGTTGGGTTGTTGTTGGTTTTGTTTTTGTTTTTTTGTTGGGATTTTTCTTGTTTGTTTGGTTTGGTGGTTGTTTTTTTTTTTTTTTTTGAGATGGTTTGTGGTTCTTTTTGGGATTTCATTGGTTTGGTGTTTGGCTTTTTTTACAGGGACTTGTGTTAATTGATTGCTCTCTTTCATAGGCTTTTTGCAGACTCCTGAAAGGCTGCTCCAAGTGATGAAGAGTCAGGCCCCTGCTAGAGCAGAGACAGAGCTGATAAGCTGGTACCTCACAAGTAAGCTGAGAATACAGGGCATGAGAGCAAACAGAAGAGCTTTACTTAGGATAACTCTGGGGACAAAAACTGTCATTTAGAAAGGGCTCCCGTAGCATCTCATCGCCATTACAATGAAGGATGTAGGTTAATGAATGGCACAGACCAAAGACCAAAGTGAGCTCAAATAGCAAATGCTTACAAATAGATAGGTCTGTGTGATGCTGATATCTTGAAATGAAGGCATGACAGGATTTGATGTCACATTAGGAAAAAAACCCACTCCCATATGAAAAGGTGGGTGGCTGTTGAAGCTGTGAGGCCCAGAACACACCGACACAGTGATACTGGGATGCTTAATACACCCTTATGGGTTCTATGTGTTCCCTTACTGGAGAGGTAGATAACCTACCCCACACCCATCCCAAACCCTCTGACTCACACTGCTTCAGGGTCAGACTAGAGGCTTTGGTTTCTTGTCCTGCTCCAGCTAGAATAGGTCCATGATAGGCACCCCCATACACCACCTTCACAGCATTTCCACTCCTAAGGATCCATTTCTTCTTCTTGGCCTTCCTTTTCACCATTTTTGAATCTCCCTTTCGCCACTCATATTCTCCAGGTAAAAAAACTGAACCCATAACTTTTTTCTCAGTTAGTACTAATTTTGATAACAAGTATGTTATTTTTGATCCCAGTTGCTGGGCAATCTTGGCATTATATGCCGTTACTGATGGTTACCTGAGTGCTGTTTGTCTTAAAGCATTGTACGCCCACAAATGTTCCCAATACTCCCCTTCAATTATCTGTGAAGTTTGGCATTTTTTCACATGTCTCCCACTTAACCAACTGTGAGATTCAGCCATCTCTCACAACTCTAGATTTTCCCTGCTTCCTACACAGGTGCTTGTTGTGTTCAGCAGCTTCTGGTGTCCTGTCCAGCACATTTCCACTTGCTCCATCACTTATTCTGAGCCAGGTCCTCCTCATCATTCTGAGAGTTCACTTGCATTCTTGACATGTCCACAGTGACTGATGCAGGCTGTCATTGCCCAGTCCATCTCTCATCCCTTGAAGAAGGCGCATAGTTATGATGGGATGGGATGGTGTCTTGCTGAAATCCTGCACAGCTTTCCTTCCACTTCAGACCCCAAGGTAAGCACATATCCTTTTAAAGGGGTTGGTGATGAGAAAGCCATGTCATCACCTCCTCAGTTTAAAGAAAGCAATTGCAAGACCACTTTTGATATCGATGACCTTTTTAGTACTTGAATTCCAGGATGATTGATTGTGATGGTTTTGTAAATTTCATCTCTCCTGGAGGCTGGACTCCCACAACTTCCATTCATCCTCTTGTGACTGAAGCTCTGAATTCCTGTTATTCCCTGCAGTCACACACATCTTAGAGACAGAAAGATCACAAACGATGTATTCCACATATTTATGATGAGGCTCTGTATCACTGAAAACCATACTCTCAGGCTGCACAGAGAACAAAACAACAAACATGTAAAATATGGTAAGATGAGTTCTATCCCTACTTCACAGCAATAAGTAAAAAGGCAGAAGGTGTGTTTTTATGACTGATATCAGTGCAGCTACCAGAACAGGACAGATTTTTCTGAGTTTAAGAATCCCCAGACACTGCCCACTCATTGCTTCTGCTTGCACAGGCCTCCCGTGAAATATAAGTAAACAACACATCGCTCGGGCTGATATTCTCAGGTGAACACCTTTCAATAACTTCCATGATCGTGAAACAAAGTTTTTCTTAATACTCTGGAAAACTGAGATAGCTGAGTGAACAATACATTCTCCTTAACAGTTAGACAAGGACTGTACAGAGAAATTAAAATGTGGTAACAAAAGCAGTATTTAATGGTGAAAGAGATCCTCCCAGATCTTTGGTATGGTCTTGTACTGCAGCAGTGCTGGTGAGAAGCTGTGTGGCAGGTCAATGACATGGACATTCATACTGATTTGCCTTTATTAGCTCAGCTATCTGCTATATTGTTATAATTTCGTTTTGTCTAAACAGTTTAAGTTTTAAGGAATGATGGCTAAATAGACATTGCTGCATCAATTATTCTGTCTTGTCTTTCTAGCTTCCTTTTTATTGTTGCTCGATAAAATACAAGCACTCAGTAAAGATATCTCTGAATCTCCAGAGCATTCAAACATCTGGCAGCAGGATGACTCATTCAAGGAGTGCTGTATCCCTAAATCAAATCACACTATCTGTTATTTTGAAATTAAGCTATTAGAGAGTGTTCAAAGGAGGGCCACAAGGATACTGAAGGGTCTGGAGGAGGAGCCATATGAGGAGCAGCTGAGGTCACTTTGTCTGTTCAGCCTGGAGGAGACTGAGGGTAGATTTCAGGGTCTTCAACATTCTCACAAGGGGAAACAGAGGGGCAGACATGGATCTCTTCTCTATGGTGACCAGTGACAGGACTCGAGGCATCAGCACGAAGCTGAGTCAGGGGACATTTAGGTTGGATAGTAGGAAAAGGTTTTCCACCCAGAGGATGGTTGGGCAGTGGATCAGGCTCTCCAGGGAAATGGTCACATAACCAAGCCTGACAGAGTTTAAGGAGCATTTGGACAATGCTCTCAGGCACATGGTGTGACTCTTGGGGTGTCATGTTCAGGGTCAGGAGTTTGACTCAATGATTCTGATGGGTACCTTCCAGCTCAGCATATTCCGTGATTCTATGATTCAATTAAAACAGCTCATGATAATTGTGTGCAGAAAACTCCACCAGTTATGCCACAATTGTATAACCCACAGATTTTCACACAAAATAAAGTTATCTACCTGTCTCATCTGCCTTTTAGTGAACTCCACAAAGAATATGAGACATGACACCTCCCCTTCATCACTGACAGAGCACTCCACAACCAACCTTCCTGGAGGGCTCGCTGGCCCTATGGCTTCACTTAATCCCACATTTTCTTATTGCCAGCTTATTCTTATGTATAGACACACAGTTCCTTGAGAGAAGTCAGACAAATCTACTCTTTAAAACCCTACATCCTTCTTAGCTTATAAATACATCAGAAGAAGTGGCATAACAGAAATAAATAAATTGCTCCCCCTGCTCACTGAAGATAGGTCAAGAGAAGCAATAGGCTTATAATGCAGCAAAAGATACTTAGGACCCTGACAGGCTTGTGGCAGAAGATTAAAATCAGACATCTAGTTTTCATTTAGCTTAATATACAGAACTGAATGCTGTGATAAGTCAGCAGGTGATGACTTGTGGTATCAGACATCCCTGCATTAATGGACAGGGGAGAGACAAACACTTTTGTGATTTAACGGCTTCATCTGCCTGATTTTGGCTGCTAAGAAAAATCTACCACAGCCCTTAGTTTAACCATTAAAGTAAGACTTAGCTTTAAGTACAGCCAAACTTTGGAATAATTTGTGAAAGATATTTGCAGAAAATATATATCAAACCTCTGTAAAAAACAGCTTAGGTAAACACCAGATAGAAGTCTTTGATCCTGCATATGATAGAGGAAGAGAATGACAGAGTTTGAAGGGTGAACTCACAGACACCCTTCCCTTCTTCTCCCTTTATATTGTGAGCAAATCACCTAATTCTGACAAATTATCATATATCATCTGAGCCACCAGAGATCTGTAGCACTTTTTTTGTGAGCAGCAGACACAAGCTGGTACAATTTGATTGTTTCATTGAGAGCCAGTACTCCTTTCCCTAACTCTGGTAGGTTTTTTGTTTGGTTGTTTTGATTTTGGTTTTAGGTTTGGGGTTTGTTTTTCGTTAGATCAGCTTCAAAACATGAGGATGTTTATTTCACACTTTCAAGGTAAATGGTAACTTCAGGGTGTTTTTTCATGAGGAAAGTCTTATATGAAGAATTAAATAGTGAATATCCACAATAATCAATTCAGGTTTTTAATTTCTGATACATTTTTCATGGCCAAAAAAAAAAGAAAAAAGAGAAAGGACTTATACAATATGGAATTGAAAAGCACTTTGACTTCTTATTTTGAGTCCTTCAGTTTTGAGGCACACAGAAAACTGAAGTGAAGCATTCATAATTATTGGATGACTTACAAAAAAAGGTCTCTGTAAGTTTTTTGATGTTTCCTTGAAGTATTTCAACTCGTTCATACTGATTTTTTTTCTTTAGAAACAGTGTTGTGGATCATCAGCCTTTTAAGTCAAGGTATCTTTTAAAATTTTGAAACATTTAAAGAATTACATTTCAACTTCTTACTGGAATTTTTTGATGTCTTTGTGAAAAAACAGAATTTTGTTTTGAATTTTACAAAATTTTGAGAAATTAATGTTAAGAAGTAAAAAAAACGATTGACACCAACATTCCTTTATATTTAAAATTTGAAGAGTTTATTCTTAATTCCAATTCCATATTTTTGTAGGTTTTTTTTGTTATCAACTTTGGAGGGTAAAATTAATCTAAATTTCCTTCCAATATCAGTTGTGAACAACTACAACTTCCATTCTTTTCTTCTCCTTCTGAGGTTCTTTTACTTAAAATATGAAAATATTAACCCAAATTTTTTACCCATATAATTGTAAGAAAGAATAATTTTATATTTTTATTGAACTCCAGAAGAAACAAGATGTTGTTTGAAGTGTATCTAATCTTCTCTAATAAAATTTTCAAGATCTAGAACTTTGCAGTAAAAAGCATTCAAAATTAATTTTAATTTAAGCTCTTTTTAGGACCTTATTTTCTTTTCTGTATCAATAATTACATGACCTTTTCCATTAAAAATTTTGAATCAGAGTGAAAAAAAAAGACAAAAAACAGTTTCATTTTTCTACAGGGGTGAAAATTGCCACTTCAAACTGTTATTGTAGTATTGTTGTGCATGAAATACATTTTACATAAAATGAGGTTGGTTCACTGTGCAGCATGTGAAGAATCAAGACAGATTTGTAAATGGCTTTGCTATTAATAGTTTAACTATCCATATATGTAATGATATAACTACATTTTCAATGACCTCACATCTAGCAGCAAACAGGATTTTTTAAAAGAAATACATTGCTGGTTGATGGGGGTTTTTTGTTTGTTTGTTTTTTGTTTCGTTTTAAATTTGTTTGTTTGTTTGCTTTCCATAATTAGTTTTATATCCTAATATCTAGACCAAGGTCAGGCAGGTAGTTCTATATGTCTTCTTATACAAGAGAAACTTTTTTGTTTTACCAATTCACAATTACCAACAGGTAACCAATGAAATGTTTTTGTGTATATATATATATATATATATATGTATATACACTATTGTGTATAGTATATTTATCTTTGTTTGTAGCCTTGTTTTTGCTGTTTAAATGAATACTGTAGGC
>VZRM01008322.1:1527348-1586300 GCA_013397955.1 Grantiella picta
GGGCTTGCCAAACTGATAGGATTCAAATTAGTGTATTTATTGCCAACACTATTAATGCAAATAGTGGAATACAAGCTAAAAGCGAAGCATTAAGAGCAATCTCCACAGATATACTCAACTTCTGTAAAAATATCACATAATTAATAATTATCTAAATGTACAATTTGCTTTGTGACTTATGCAAAGTAGTTCTTCCTGACATTTCAGTTTATTACTTCAGCCTGAGTTTCTCTGCTGAAATTTATGATTGTATATTTCTATGGTAACCCTGGAGGAGGGAAGGGAAGGGTGCCCAGGGAAAAGAAATGAAGGATGCCACAAGAAGGAAAACAGCATGAAACTGAGAAAAACATCCAATAAAAAAAAAAAAAGGAATTACAACAGATTTTAGAGGAGACTAGACCCACACAAAAAAACCACTCACTCCATGGCCAAATAAGAAAAAAATTAAAAGCATATATTGAATGGAAGCTCTGAACACCCTTATTCTCGATAATTCTATTATCAATACGCATTTAATCAGGGACAGTGGAAGAAGAGTTACTGAAAGATGCAGGGCTTAACAGGTAATTTTAAATAACCTAAATCAGTATCTATGCTCCCTGTGTAGTTTGCAGTGAATTGAAAGTTTTATCTGACTTTATAAACCAAACTAAATGCACTTATGTTTTGAGTATTGTCCTATACTGATAAGGGAGATACAGTCAGCTCCAAAAGGTGATTTCATCCCATCAGATGTGTCCATTTCCTAACATCGATTGTAAGAGATGACTGATTCTTATTCAGGTAGGTGACTCAGGTGCTTAAAAGTGCCACTTTTCCAGGTTGTTTTTTTTTTCCTAGTGTGAAAATAATAATCTTGTATTGCTATCTGAATGCATCAATTTGTTAGTAACATCTATCTATTTATCTATCTATCTATCACTTTAAAATAATTTGGGTATCCAAACTTATTAATATATGTTGATATAATTTAGGCTGGGGAAAGTGAAAGAAAAAAGAAGGATAATCTTTGGAGCTACCTATTGAGTTTTTGATTTTGAACAAGCTGTCCATTTTGAGCACTGAAATGCTTAAAATAAATGTAGAGTCTCGGCAGGGTATCAGATATTTAAAACTCACTGACTGCTTTCAAAGGAAGGAGTATCTCCACAAGAGCAGGTTCTCTGTTTTCAACTTCCTTACTACATAGTTAATGTCAAACAGGGGCTGTGACTGCTGAATTTGACACACTGTGACACACGGAGTTAAGTGAAATTGTGCACTTTCTAATATGAGCTCATCACCTCCATATTATTTTACTCTTAAATGTCCCTGTTCATGAGACATGAGGAGAATAGAAGGCAAGTACTTGTCAATATCTTAAAACAGAGAGAAATTAATATTTTTTAAATTAATTATCTTGTATGTATTCAACTCTGGTTAATTTTATCCGTTTCTTCCCAGGATTATTATAGCAATTTGGGTATTTACATTTTTCTGCTAGATGTAGGAGATCGTCAAGGGATGTCATACATGTGGCTCCCAAGGACTGTTAAACAGAAAAACTCCCAAACTAGAGGAATTCTAAGATTAATGCCAATGTCATAAGTATCAGACAACCCTTTCTTGTCCTTTATTATTTCAGATTTTCCCCAATGAATAATTTAAATGACGCTGTTTTTCCACTGCTAAATAAGTTGACTATGTTTTGCTTTTCAGAAAGAGTGAAATTCTCATTTTGAGAGCGGTGAATACTCTGTCAGAGTCCTACTTCTTCCTGATACCAAAGTTGTTGCTTACATGAATAAATGCTGTATTAACGCATGTTAGGAGGTGGAACCAGGTCTTAAATCACTGTCATCCATCAACACTAGTGCCTGACTACTTGTCTTTTCACTGCCTTGTGTATAAAATCTCAATTACATACAAGGTAGGGTGTAAGGTAGGAAGAGTGCATTAAACAGTTCTCCATATTACCTATTTCATGAGAAAAAAAAGGGTGGAAAATAGACATGAATGAGTTCCAAAGCTATTTAGTACAGATTTCTCAATAAACATATAAATAGAATCCTGAAAGTATATATGCTTTTAAATGCTCATCTTAATTATGTTTTGGTTCTTCATCAGACGTAAAAGGACAGATTCATATTTTCTGCTTGAATAACTTATTTTGTACTTCTGTGGAAAAAATAAAGCAAGGCTTACAAGACAAAATTACCATTTGCATATCTCATTTAAAACAGATTAAAAAATGTCTACTGGATATGAATAGATCTCACAACACCCACTACCCCACAAAATCAGTATGGATTATTGTGAGCAAAAGCATTCAAGTATGTTAAGAACACTTGGTCACTAGAGTAAGAGAATGTACAAAACCATAGGTACCATCCTTTCTAATCAAGTCCTTAAATAAAAAAGTAATGTACCCTCTTCTGTTCTTTTCATAAACTTCTACAAGACAAAAATACATGCAGAAAATGTGGTTGCTTATCTATTATCAGCTGGAAAGGAAAAGAAAAGCCAAAACCAAAAGCCGACATAATGAAATTTTCAGGTATCAAGTTTTTGAAGCCTTGTTTTATTAAAAAGATGTATCATAATCATGTCAGGAGTACAGCCTGGTTGTCTGTCACATCTCCACCTCCGTGGAGGTGAACTGCCATGTGCCTTCAGGCTCTCTTGCTCCCTTTCACACGTGCACTTTACTTGCTGCAACTCACGAGTTTCACAGTAATTGACATTGCCTGTAAGAGACAAGCAGGGACACGAGTCAGACTTTTCCACCTGATGATCTCTCAGTCACTAATGGTTTGGCAGGTCAGGAAACTGGACTTTTGTACCCTACAATCCGAACCTCAAAGGGAGGTCACTGGATGCTACGTTCCTCCTGCTGCTACCCAGTGTCAGTAGCTCTGCACTTCATTTCTGGAACACCATATTTGATGCGTCACACATGACAGATGACTGCATTAGTGCCCACGACACATCAAGAGAATGAAATGTAGGATGCACCAATAGAGATGGTAGCAGCTTAGGAGTGTGTAGGCTTTTGATTCTCTCTGGATTTGTGGCTTACTAAGATGCTGATATGAAGGCTCAGAAAGGAATCTCTCTGTGCAGCTCAAAACCTCTTAAACTTTGAAATGGATATTGTTTTCCTTTGTTGTGTTTTTTTTTATTTGTTTGTTTGTTTGTTTGCTTGTTTTATTTTTGTTTTATTTTGAGGGATTTTTTTGGTTGGTTGGTTGGTTTTGATGCAGCTAGGTGTTCATCAGAAAAGATGAAAAAAGGTCTATGAAGATCAGAATCAGCTTTTTATTTAAAATTAAAACATTGTTTCATATTCACTTTGTAGATTTTCTTTTCATACAAATATTCTGAGTCATATCAGGTGCAGCATATTTTTTGGTTTTCTGTTGCTAAGAATTGCAAAGAAGTACAAAAGACTAAGCTCTTTTTTCTTAAAAAAGGCATATTTTTGAATTCCCAATACCTATAAAGATGAAAAGACTAGTAACAAAGTCTCTGTAGACTTTGTGTCTAGTCAACCATTTGTGTTATAAGTACTTTCATATGAGTTACCAGAACGGTTTTTAATTAAAGTTCCGTGACTAACCACCATACATACTCATACCATTTTGCACTCTGTACACTTATGCCTTTTGAAGTATACTCAATTTAAATGATATTTTCCTGTTCCTCTAAAACAATCAGCTATTTTTAGATGCTTTCACGTATCAGAACTTCTTGTTTTCACTGATCACAAACTTACATTTCTGGAGTGAAACACAAGCACTGTTCAGCAGAGCATAAGCTACGCTCCATCCTGCACCATACTGCACATTACTCACCAGGGCACAACAACAGTGCACAGAAAATATAAGGCAGAAAATGAAGTATGCAGTTCTGTTGATAACATTTTGATGGAATACCAGCACTCAAAATAAAATACATACTCAGCTCAACAGTGACTCATACATTTGAAAGTGAATAGGAAATTTGGGTAGGCAGAAAGTAATGATCGATGTGAGAATTTTACAGGAGGAGGGAATTTTACTTGTAAGCCCTGCTTAAAGTCTGAAAAGGCTTTGAAAAGTTTTGTGAATTATGAAAGTAAATTGTATTCTCCCACTTCTTTGGTTAATAGACAGGAAGGGTAATTAACATCCTGTGGCTTTTTTCCAGTTGCAGAAATTCACAATTTCACCAAGCAGCAAGATAGAAAATCCTAGCAGGAGAAACAGAAAATAAAAGATTGATTCCCAGACCATGGTCAGTTCATGCAATGCTGATGGTCTGTGAAACCACACAAGCAGATCACAGAGCATCCAGAACTCTGTGATGAAAGAGGAACTTGTAGCTGGCTCATCTCTGTACTGACTGTGATTTATAACAACAGCCTATGACCAACAGTATTCAGGCCACAGCACATCAGAGGCCACTACACTGTGCTTGGGTCTTGATATGCCACTGAAGTTCATAGCATGCAATCCTCTTTTTCTCAAAACACAGGATAGTGATCTGTCCTTCACTTTCTTAAGCATAAATTCTTGGTAGGTGTCTGTACCAGCCCTGTATCCTGCATGAAACTTAGGCCAGGTTGGATGGGGCTTTGAGCAATCTGTCCCTGCCCACACCTTTCACCCGCCCACAGCAGGGTGGTTGGAACATGATGATCCTTAATGTCCCTTCCTGCCCAACACATTCTATGATTCAAAAAATAAAAACCCTCACCCAAAACAAAAAACAAGGAAACAAGAAACCAAAAACAATCAAAAAACCCCCACAAAACAATGCAGTAACCATTTAATAACACCCACAATTCTAGATTTAGGATTCATATTTCAAGCTTTGATAATAAAGTGGATGTCTCTTGAAAACAGAATATGTGGAAGTACTCTTCAAATGCAAATGAATATCTAAGAAACAAACTATTGATGTTTGACTCTGCTTTTGGATGCACTGAACCATATTCTAGCCTAATGATAAATTAAGATAAAAGGTAAAAAACTATTTACCATTTAAATTCACTTAGAGAAGTGGAGCCCTTAGCTTTTTCTCCCATCAGATACACCAGGGAATCAAATTTCCTTGCGTATTTTTCACTTTCACAGAGTTTTTCACTGACATACAAAACTTCAGAGGTTAGAGAAAGAAAATGGGGAGGGTTTATTCAAAGCAACTGGGTTTTGATCCTGTCAAGCATGAAGGTGTAACACAAAAGTAGAGGACCCCTGGAAAATTAATGTTCAAAATGGGAAGGAGACAGTGAGACTGCATCTCTCCTCATTCTTTTATTTTGCAATGAAAATACAAAGAAGGTAAAATAAAAGTGTTTCCAGAAAAAATGTCTTCAATCATGTTTCCTTCTCATTTTAGTGTATAATTGTAGCCAGAGAGTTGTAACTAGCACTAGAATATCCACGAAAACAGCTCAACATAGTAAGGCAAGGATAGAAAGGTTTGTTTGGTTCTTTAATTCTCATTGTACAAAACATTAAAGGTACGAAGAGAACTTTATCATGAGTTCAATGATTTAAGTCCCTGCAAGAGTGAAAAAAAATATTTGTATTCAAACCAAGATTTTATTTGAAACAGAACATCTAAGACAAGGCAAAAGCCTATAATGGAGCCTGTTAATGTAACTTCTGGGAATCAACCTCCCACTCCGAGCATGGACAATCTCCAATCTATATTTAATTTCAAATTTAGATCACAGTGAGGCACAGAATATCTCCAACCTCTCTTAGCAATTTGTTGCAGACTTTGAGCACTCATATTGTCTTTTTCCCCCCTAAAATCTATTCACAATTTGTCTTTTTGCAGCTTGTGGTCATAGCCTCCAATATCTTTGTGGTGCACCTCTGAGAAGAATCTGGCTCTACCTTTTCCACATGTTCCCCCTGAGTGTTTGAAACCAGCTTCCTTTCATTTTCTCTTTTCTATACTGACTAAATCGCTTCCCTCAGTCTTTCCTTCCCTTTCCTTGAACACCTTGTGTTCCAGACCCCTCAACACCTTGGTGGCCCTGCACTGACTAATTCCTTTATGCATATACTTCTTGAGGACTGGGGAGACTGAAATGGGCATGATACTTTGGATGCTGAATTCTTAGTGCCAAACAAAGAAGAATGTCTCTGGCCTACTGGCTACGCCCTTTCTCACAGAGCTCAACACACAGTTGCTCTTTACATCTGCCAGGTCACACTTCTGAATAAGGTTTGGCTTGTCCACTGGGACACCTCAAACCCTTTCTGTTAAGCTGCTTGCTACCCAGTATGACCCCAGCATTTGCAGGGTGTTGCATTCAGCTTTGTTCAAACTCATAAAATCTCTGCCAGCTTCCCCCAGTTTGACACCATCTGCACATGGTATTGCACTTCATCCCATCGTACAGGACAGCAGCGAAGACAGTGAACAACATCAGTCTCAATATCAGCCCCCGAAAATGAGTGACAATCATTAACTTTTCCAAACCCAAATGTTACTTGAACCTCACAAATGGGATCTGGATGTACTGTAGCTGTGGTGCTGCTTCAAGATAAAAATAAAGACACGGACTGTAAACCTATTACTTTATCTGAAATCATTGAATACATGCAGAGGAGTTATTCATTTGGTCTCTATTTTTTCCCTGCTATGTCAAATAGAGATTTTCTCAGTACTTTTCTACATACTTCCACAATAAGAAATTACTACCAAGTTTTTTAGCGCTTGTTTCAGGAGGCTGATGCTTAAGTTTTTCATATTCACATGCCTTTTTTTTTGACAAGGTTCAAGGACTCAGAACTAGTCACTCTCTGAATGAGACAATACACTCAACCAAGTGGGAGAATTATTCTTTCATAAGAATGCCTACAGTATGGGCTATGGGGAGACAGTTGTTCATTTTTTATTCATATTCTAAAACATAAATAAGCATCCTGTACCTTTTGTTGGTGATAAAGAAAAGGGTGCAGAATGATAAATCTGAGCTAATAAATATCAACTAATGGTGTCACACGGGTTTGGGGTGTCTCAGTTTGAGGGCAGAGTACTTTTGTTTAATGTTATATATGTATGATTTATACAGTCAAGACTGGTTAAACCACAGTGTTCAACCATGGTTGATTTCCATCTTCATGGATTACGTTCTAGAGAAGCCAAGACTTCAAGCATAGAATTTCTAATTAGAATTAGGAACACTTCCTCGTGTGGAAAATTACTACAATGTGTCAGAGAATACCCATGGCAAACTTATGCTGCTGTTGGTAAAACAAAATGACTCCTCAGATGCAGAATGAGCTACTTGTACAAAAATACACTTCGTCAAAATGACTGAAACTTCTCTAGAAATTTCTGTTGAATTAACTGTGACAGTTGTAAAGAGCAGTGCAGGCTTGGCCTTAGAGATACATTTTAGTTTTACATACCTTGCTGGTTCAGTGTGTGTGTGTGAATTTTTGTGTGTATACATACACATACATGCATGTGTATGTTTTATTCAGAGCAATATTGTATGGTTTAGTATTAGTAAAGTACAAAAAGATTTTGATAACAACATTGTCAAATTAGGAAGTGCCTTCAGTGTGGTGTAGCATAGTGATAACAGTTGTGAGTCCAGGTCAAGCATGGAAAATTCTCATGACTCCAGTATCTAATGTATTTTTAAAGTGAAGACATTTTGAAATTTATTTTACCTGATACTCAAGTAAGAAACTGTATTATAATTACAAAAATATTGAGCCTTTTTCTTCTCCTTTTGTTCAGAAAACTCCAATTGTTATATTTTGTGGTCCAATTTGTTATATTTCATTGCTGGGTCTGGTTTATTCTGTCACATCTCATTACTTTATTGACATGGCAGAATATAATATTACTGGTACAACTGAATGTGTCAGATCAAAAATACTGTACAGCAACCTGGGAAATTAAACAATTTCTTTTTCTTTCATGTTAAAAAAAGACAGAGATTTAATAAAGCTCTGAAAATATTCACTTAAAATTTTATTTAAAACTTTAAATTTGTAATCTGTTATGGTTCATGGACAAAACATTACATCTCCAGGCAAACACAGAGTAAAAGTGCAGTTTCTGCTTTGTTGTTATTAAGGGAAATACTCACACAGAAGTCTGGCAGGCTTCCCATGCTTGGGAATATGTGACTTAAATCTGATCCACTCAGTCGGTCCCTGTTCAACATCTACTGAAGTCCTTGAGCTCCGTGTAATTGCAAAGGGAAGAGAATTGCCAATTCACACAAAAATCTACCTCAGCTGCTCTCACTTCGAGGCAGATGTGCAGAACGAGATGCATGCAAAATTTAAGAAAAATAAAGAAATTATGGTGCTGTAGGGATACAGTGATTTAAAGATAATGCCCAAAGTGGCACATCTTTACTGCTACCTATGCTGTGGAAGGCTCTTTGTTGTTTATCTAAAGGAAAAAATGAAGAGTTAGAGAAACATGGGACATGGTGAATTACTTTCTTGATGGCAGCACAAGAACAGCACAAAACAGAAAATGTTTTATTCAGTACACAATATTTGGGTTTCATGGAAATTGACTTTCAGGATCTTTCTGCGTTTTCTTTCTTTCCAACTATTGTTAGATTTCTGAGAAACAAGTAAAAATTATGCTTATGGCAGAAACACTTAATATAATATATGTCAAAGAGGAATATATTGTACCAAAGTTGTCAGAGTCACAGTAACAAACGTTGCATTTTCTTGTGTGACTGTGAAGTGACTTTATACATGTGGGACCCTAGGTGGACAGCAATGCTGAAAACCTTCAGTTTCTATTCTCATTCTGGATAAATCTCTAAACTGAGATGCTTTTGACTTAAAAAATGTGCCTCAGCAATGTTTTTATTGTATTTACTGGTACTATTCTAATCAGATCTCAGCTAGCACTTTGGAAGGTATTGAAACAGCAGAAATTCTGTAAGGATTCTTTTAGAAGCACGCAAAAAACAAACCTCAACTATTTTACCAAACAGTGAACAAATTAATTTTTCTAATGAATACTCTTCAATAAGACTTGTCTTTCTTTTTCTTTGCCAGATTGCAACCAGTGTTGGAGTTACAGCCAATGCTGAGGTTTTGCTGGAGCCACAGACTCCCCATGAACAATTCTTCTTACTAAGCTATTAATTTGCATTTGTCAACAATCTTACTGGCCTCAAGACAACTTCTTGCCTGGGATTCATCCTGTGGAGTTTATATTGTCAAAATTCTCTTTAAATATGGGTGTCATAAAAAATCAAAACTTTGAAGAATATGATTCTTTCATAAATGCCAAGGTAACTATATTTGAAAGATACCGGCTCTAGAAGATTTTTATCTCAGTAAGTTAGTAGCATGAGCAAAATGCTGTGAAGTTAAAGGGGACAGAATATTCCAAAAAGAAAATTACAGAAAGACAGCTAAAATATACAGAAAAGGTTGTTGTATTATTTGCCCATATGAAATTTTTAATAAAACTGTGAAATATGATCCAAAGCTCATACTAATTTATTTGTGTCTGATGGACAGAAATATTAGCTTAACTTTCCAAAAAGTGTGTTTATTGAGAAAACAGCAGTCAAAAATGTATAGTCACACACTAAATGCTGGTATATTAACTACAATTAGAACCCCATTATAAAAATCACAAGGTTAATCGGATTTCAAGATCATTACTTTAAAGTAATTTCTTTATGTTCAGGTTATGTTCAGATATAAGTTGAGTAACAAAATATTCTTTGATTTTAAATCTGAGGGTTTTCATTTATACAGATCTTTAAAAAAAATTCACCTTTTGGCACTCTTTTGATCTGAAGGATGACTGTGCTTACTGAGTTCACTATAGTCCAGCACAACCCACAGTGAATTCAGTTCTTAGTTCAGTACTCTCCTTCCCCTCTAATTAATGTAAAAAGTCCACATAAAATGTAAACAGTGCAAATGTTAGATTAGAATGCTCTTTTATTTCCTGTGATTTATAAAAAGGGATAAAATTCTGATGTTACAACCTGCTCCTGAAGGTGAGGGTAACCGAGGCTCTTTTTAATAGACCCCTTGGGGATCATTAGAGTGAAACAACACTGAATGAGTGGTGTTTATTTATATATGGCAGTTTTATTTCAGAAAAATTTGGTTGCAATGGAAAGGAGGTATGCAGCCATTTTGGTTATTATCTATAGAAATATGACAATATAAAAGTATAAAAATATTGCTTAACAAAATACATAAGGAAAAGAAAGAGAAAGAAAGAATAAGAACACATAGTGGGGAGGAAAGATATCTCTATCAATGGATCCAGGTACAGGACTTCATTATCGCAATTTCAATGTCTGCTGGTTGCAGGGATAATTTGAAGTCCTGATCCATCAGGGTCGGGGGAAGCCAAAGACACACAAATTTCAGTGGGTTATACACACTCAGGTTCGGGTGGGAATGCCCAGGTACCCCCCATGGGGGTGGAGTTTTACACTGCCTGATGTAACACTGTGGATCATTCACAATCCTCTGGTGGAAGGCTCTAGAAACGAGTCTGGGGGCACTTAGGGGCCTTTGATTGGTTCTGAGTCCCTGTAAGACATGACAGCTGCCTCTCATGTCAGCACAGCCAGTTATGCCCCACGGGAAGGGATGAACACCTTCAGACCTATGTGTGAATATGAATGTCCTGATCCTTCCCCAGGAGGGAGGGGGGCTTTTACACCTGAGCCAGTAGCGTAAGGGAGGATATCGGCACGATAAAATAGAGTTATCCCACCTCTGCAGGATCTTCTCATTGTCCTTTTCTCTGATCTGGCTAAAACCCCAGCTTGTTACTAAACAAAGGCTGGCTTGGCATGGTCATCCTCTGATGGTGGGAATGCTCCCCCTCTGCACCTGGGCCATTTCTCTGCAGATCAGAGGTTTCACCACCACACACAAAAACCTCTCTCCTCCCCTTGGGCTGGGGGATGTGAATCCGGCCCTAGCAAAGAACTCTCTGCTTTTGCAAATGGCCAATTGTTTGAGTGATTAACCTTGAATATTTTGGTCTCTCACACGTGACAGACCTCAGAATGAAACATACTCACCCAGTTTCTGTAAGGTGATTATAGCTGGATGTGTACTGTAGACAAGGCATATCATAGTCAACCACCTTCTATTTTTTCACTAAAAAGAATGAAACGAGAGGTTAAGGATAAACAATGCAATAACAGGAATGCTGTCCAAATCATAGTAGCTACAAAATGTTATTTAGAAATCATTCGCCAAAGGACTCTGTCCCTCTACCATCTCTTAGATAAATTTTTCTACAACTAATTGGCAGGTATTGCTTCATTATTTGAATTAATTTGGTTCATTATTCTTCAGTTAATTAGATTTTAATTTAAAATCAATTTGGCTGGAAACAAAATACTTTAGCTAACAAAGTATTAGATAATTTTTTATCTTGCATTAAAAGCTTATAAAAGTTGACCCTTCCCATTACAGGCCAATAAAAATTTGATGGGCTGAGTTGGATACAAGCTGTTCACTCTATTTCAAAGTTAAGTACAAATTAAAGCTTTGGTCAAGACAGCATTTTAAACAGATGAGAGCAACCTTTGAAGACTTTCTACTTTTTTGCACTTCACTCACAAAAAGTCTTCTTTCTATACTCCTTTCCTCCCTATCAAAAAGCTTTTGACAATTGACTGGAAAGAATGTATAGGTAAAGTTATGCTTATTCTTATCCTTATATTTCAGGCTGTCAAAATGGTAAGGTCAAATTAGGGATGAAGGAGCAGAATTTCTCTCTCCTGTTCCCTTCCAGGGGTGTGGGAATCAGTAACAGAAGACAACCAACCTCTTCAGAACTTCAAAGCACCTCCCCCTGTTAATGTCTCAGAGAATTTTGAATAGGTGGTGTGAGGCTGTGAATAAACAAAGTTTGACTGTTTCATCCACATATTGCCTATTGTAAAGTATTTGTCAGATGTCCTGTGAGAAGCATTTCAAGGCTATATATTGTTTGCATTGTGCTGCTGCTTATCAGTTCTGATAAATTCTGGCTACCTATATGACCTGCTTTTCTCTCTTCACACTTCTCAGATAAATGGTGCTTTTTAAGTTATTAAATACAAAAAATAGTAATACTCACATTCTACTCTTCAAATAAGTGTGCAATAACAATCATCATGTTTCGGAAGACGAAAGTCCTCAGTGCTGAAATATTTGGCATTACACATCCTGACATAACTCCAAGATATTGTATATTACAATTCAGATTTTTACTGACAGTAGTTAGGTCTTAATTGCATAAACAATTAAATTTTTATTATTTTTTGTGAAAAAATAAATTATAATATTAATTATTTTTGTTCCATTGCTTGTATTTCACCTAGTGTTACTTTCTATGAAAAAAGTAGGATGCTAGAGAAAGGCCAACAATGGCATGAGAAAAATAGATGCTGTACTAGCACCTAAAAGGAGAAATTCCAAATTCCCCCTAACCCTTTACCTATGAGTAAATATTGGGTTCCTCTTAAAATTAGAAGAGAAGGAAGCTTAAACTTGTGGCAGTGAAAAAATCACACTATTTTTAAGTTGTTTTGGACTTTGTCTGATACTATTTCAGGGGTTGAACACCTGCCAATTCAAAATTTTAGTACTAATTCACCAGTCAAAATAGTTCAAAACTATTGAGATCATCAACAAAGGCATACAATCAATTTTTTTGTGGGTTAAATGCACTGTGAAATTAATGAGGTATGTAAAATTTTGCATTACAAGCAATTTAGTCCAACAAAGACATTTCATGTACAGCACTATTTTAAGTAGATGATAGCATCTGCAATGATATACACTGTTGAAGAGAAATGTATGCTTTTAGATATCAGGAAGAAAATTAATTTTCATGTCTACAAGAGCTTGGGGAAACATAAATGGTGCTTCATCATGTTTGGTTGGACTCTTTTTAACGTAATTCAAACATTTTAAAGACTGAAAACCAAGTTTAGGGGTTTTTTATGTTCATTCTCTGATATGATTACATTCTCTTTAGCGATATCTGGCATTCACACAAGAGTGTTTTCAGTTAAAATTTTTTGTGAAAACATGCATTTAAATTTCATAATGAAATCAAGATTCTTGGGTGATTTCTCTCTAAGTATTACAGTATATGATAAGTTTTCTATGACAATGGAAAGTTGCAGAAGTCTAAAGGCAAATAGAGACTTCCAAAATTATCATTTTAATATATATTTTCCATTGCTTACATTTCAGTTTACATTTTTAAATTTTTTGTAGGTCAAAATTTGTGCTTTATGTCAGGAGTGGCTGCATAATAGACACCTAAACAGAATGTGATATGCTACTCATACAATCCAAAAAAAAAGAAATTTTAACTGGAGGATTTCTTCCTACTTGAATTTATTAAGCTCATGTACACAGAATAAAACAAGGAAACATCTGTTTTCTGTTTAGAGCCAATTAATTTTTGATAGCTAAAGTCTTCCCCACTTTACCTCCACAAAGATATGGAGTTAACTTGCATTAGCAGTATCCTGATGAATGCAAGGCCATTTCTAGTTTTAATATGAGTAACAAATCTTATTAAAAGCACCTGGAGACTGTCAAACATATTATGTACTCTTGTATAAGATAATAATAACCATTTTTAATACTGAAAGATAAAGTCGGAGTTAAATCATCTAATGCCATAGAAACAGATTCCAGGTCATTAACTTCCACCTCTTTCCTTGGACATTTTGACCTGGCATCCTCTTTTGCTCTGTTTGAGAAGAGCAACTTTGCACATTTAGTTGTTCTAAAAAGTCCATTCACTTTCTTAGTGGTAAAGAGATTAAATACACTGTAATGAAGAGCAAGTTATGGCCCCTGAGTTTCAGTCTGGCAATTGTGAAACAAAACTGAAAGTGATATTTCGCAGGAACGGTTCATCTAGCATCAGTAAACACATTGATTAACTTCTTTCCATTAACTTGTGACCTCAAAATTAAGCATAAATAATGAAGGGACAGCTGTTGACCACTAAAATGTGGTTCATTTTCCTTCCTTCCCTTCCATTTTCCTAGTTGGAGCTTTTATACAGAGATGTACAGGAAATACACAGCGTAGTTGATACGCAAGTTTGCACGGAATATGAATGAGAGTGTGGGTTCTTAAAAATAGCAGAAGGAAAGTCACAGCAGGGTTTTGACAAGTGGAGGACATGCAACTAGTCAAGAGACTGGAAGCAGCCACCCATGTATAACAGCAAGGCATTGAGCTGAGTGGGGAAGGGAACAAGCTAAATCCACAGCAGAGCTGTGGTGCAATCTCCTCGTCATACTGCTCAGGGTGGCTGTGTGCCTTTGTCAAAAGCCTTAAAGGCTGCAAAGAGCAGCAGCACTAAAGATGAGCCTGGAAGATATGAAGAGGAATCAAGGTGAAAAATTTCTAGTCCTTTCTTCCATCCTATGTAGTAATTGTCATAGAACATATGAGAACACACATGTCTCGTATTTTTTATGAGAGTATGAAACAGAGTGCGAATTTGGTATTTTCTATGATAAAAATGATAGAATTCCATCTTACCATTGAGGGGGCAACACCCTAAAGTCATGACTAGGGGAGCCTTTTCCCACAGTGGTTCTTTCTGCTGGCACCGGCACGGGGGCTACGCGCGAGAGAAGAGAGAGCTTCTGGAGGTCGACTTAGAGAAAGGCGAGATTGAGGACTCTTCAGTTTATAAAAGGTGGGGTTTATTTGCTACATGGAAGTCAGAGCTAAAGAGTGTACAGAGCTGAAGAGTCTGAAGAGTAAAAGCTGAAGAGTCCAGAACAAAGGCTGTGCATCAGGTTATAAAGGGGGGCTAACAAGGTGGGATTACATGTTTCAGAACTAATAAGAAAGTGAATACAAGTGAATTATAGAACAAACAACCAGTGCATTAACACTGAGATAAAGGTAAACTGAGTGGTTGGAGGGAGATAGTGGCCCATACTATCTGTAGTACAGGGATGGGAGGTCAGAGGGAAAATCCATTTCTTCTTCACTCTCCTCTGGCCCATCTCCAATTTCTTCCCAGTCCTCCACACTTTCAAGGACACCAAGCTCTAACTCAGCCACCTGGGCCGCTACATACCATCTCTTTTTAATTTTGTACATTATTTAAATATACACACAGCATCAGATTAATAAACCTGAAGGGTTATGATATAAAAGGGATTTTTTTTCTGTCCTCATTGAGTTCTGTGTCACATCCTCAGAGGAATTTTCTTTAACTGCACTTGCGAAATGAATTTATTCTGTCCTTTCTTCTCTGGACTGTCAAGAGTGGAGAAAAATTCCATGACAGGAAGAGGACAATGTTTAAAATTCAAGTTCTCATCTCAAATAAGAAGAGTTGTTAGAAGAGTGGAGCTTCTTTACTTGTAGTTCCAATTCAACACAGAACTCTCATGCCCATGTGCAGTGACTAAATAAACCTTTTACAATTGCTCTGAAATTCTTGAGTAATTAATTTTTCTATCAGCAAAATACATGCCTAGATATTAAATGTTTAAAGCTTTGTGAACTGAATTGTTTAGGAATAAAAATGAATCAAATTGGAAAGCTGTTTGTCACTTAAAGGCCAGACGACTTTTCTTTACAATATGGCATTGCTCAATCAGGTGCTCCACAGAGAGTTTTAAGTGCTCTTTTTAAGCATCATCTGTGGGCTATTGTCAGAGAAAATATACTGTATACAGAAAATAAAGAGAAAAAATTAACAAGATTGCTGATCTGTCAGGTATAATGATTGAGTTTCATCAGTCATTCCTGTCTCAATGTTTGCTACTATTTTTCTGCCTAGCAACAGCAGGATCAATGTTTCTCCTTTTAGGAAAGTTTACCTGCTACTTGGCAGTGATGCACCTTTTTTGCCTATGGAATTAATTCTTTAAGAACACAAACCTACTAAACAATTATTAAACAAATCCAATAACTAATAGATAGAGGAATCACAGGAAAAAAAAGATACCAATGAACATTAAAACTCTGATAAAGAGGGTCAGAAGCAGAAATGTACATACTTACGAGTGTTCTAATCACTTCAACAGAAACTCACCGAGTGCTATGAATTACAGGATAAGAAAGCAGAGAAATCTCAGCTTACTGCCACAGATAGTCATTAATAACAGTCTGTTAAAGAAGGTAAATATTTTTTTTTTTTATTTCGCTAATTACCTGTTAAAATCTTACTCCTTAAAGAACATCTATGACAAGCAAAAATGGCCTGGTCTACTATAAAAAGACAGCAGCGAGGCCATTGGGTCTGCATCCATGTAATAGAGGAAAGAATTTTGTCTAAATGTATACTTAAGTTTTGTACTTCTAAAAGTTCTGTGATCTTTTCTCACAAAAATTTGATGATGGTTAGTATATTTATTTCTTTATATTTATGGCAGCAATTTAAAAATGGGCAGGAATATTGTTTCAAACATTGCTGCAATGAAGCTTTTGCTCAATCACAAGCCTGTTAAATAGCTTTATAAATCTCTCAACACACCCAGGGAAATAAAAGTTCTTCAGAGACCTTTTCTTACAAGCATTGCTGTCACACTTAGGAGGACAGCAGTAGATGTCTGATGTGTCAACAAAATTTATATGACAACTTCCAACAGGAAGTGCAAGAAAACAGTTTTTGTGAATGATGAAGGTGAAAGAGTTTATGATATTGTCAGAGCAGCAAGAGCAATATCCTTTTTCACAGAAATTGCATAAGATCAAACCTTACACAGTTAGAGTGGATTAGAGCCTGTAGTGCATGGCACATCTTAAATCATAGGCATTATTCCAAGTTGGCAGTATCATGAAGTGAAACAGGTGTGAATAATGCAGACAGCAAATTAGTAATATGCATTTTATGTTTATTAATCCCCCACATCGTTGGGGGCATTTTTGAGGTTTTACCTTTTGATTTTACGAAATCTTGGCAGAAAAATGTTCCTTGGGATGTTCTCTCTCTCATCTAGGAAATCTGATTTTGGAACAGCTGCACAACCCACAATACAAAATCAGCATATCCTCCTCAGCCAGCTTTACTCTGTATATTCTACGTGGCTGGTGCTTCAGACCTTCTCACGTCATGCACCCAAACTCTCCCACTCAAGTTTCCAATTTCTGCAGACTGGTGCTTCCTCCTAAATGATCTTCTTATTCCCTGCCATTTTCTGCCTTAGTCTTCACTCATAACTTTTAGCTTCAGACTCTTATCACAGCATTACTTTTTTTTACTAGGTTTTTTGCCAAGCTTCTCATCTGTTCTCTCTTCTGAACTGCTCTCTGCTCACCAGCACACCCACAAAGGCACTGGACGGCCTTTGATCTGTCTGCTTTGTAAAAGCCAATTTCAGCTTTAAGTGTATTTGTATTTTAAACCCGCAAACTTAGAGCTTATGAAGTAACTGTATTGATTACAATAGTATTTCTGCTAGCTTTTTTTAAGATGCACTTCCCTCACAATGTTTAAAGTTCTCACCAAAAATCCTGCTGGAGTTATTAACATAGTTTTTAAAGATTTTTGACCGCATTTGTCTGTTCTCAAAGAAATTAAAAGTAAATGCTAATCCCAGAGAAAAATATTAAATATGTATCACATTCTGCAGAATGCATTTACTGTTACACCTCTTTTTTGTACAAATATAATCCTGCTGTTAGTTCATCTGAAGGTCATCAGGATCAGTAACGCAAATGCTTAATAGTTTTTATAAATCTCTAGGTTGCCAAGGTGCTTCTGCAATACACAGAAGAATTATGCATCCTCACAAGGGAAATACTTTGGCAATCCGTTTGAAGTCACAACCTGTAAATATTGCCAAATATGTATCTCCTATAATAATCAGATTTTTAAGACTTAGACACTTAGAAAATTATGCCCAAAGAATAGAAAAGATATTAATAATAGCCAATAATTAACCAATATAGCATTTTGGGCCAGAACAGTAAAGGAGGACAGAAAAGTACAAACCTATCTTGAGAACTACACAAATGTTCACACTATTCATCATATTCTTTAGCAGGCAAATTCTGACATAACACTTTCAGTTCTTGTGGCCAAGTTATAAAAGTAGGAAGAGTAAAGCATACAGAGGTAGTGACTGGAGATAAAACTATGGATGCTAGAGGTTGTGCCACAAGAGCCACAGAGAGAAACAATGAAAAAAATCAGTTCCTCAGATATAATACTGAACTGGATTGTGTGGCACATTCTGTGTCCTTGTCCTGCTCTCTGTCACAGCCCATAATCATCTCACTAAGATATTTGTTCCATGCAGATCTAGAGGAGCCTCTCTTGATCTGGTGGACCCTTTGTTTTTCAAAGACAGCACAATGTGACTCAAGGTGGCTTCAGCTATTTCCCCACACAAGCATTAACTCCACACATTTTATATAAAATTAGTTGGTATTTGATATCTTCTGTCACTGGAGCTACCTCTGCCTACATTAATATCAGGTTTTGTTCCCTATCTTCTCTTTCAGTTATGGTTCCTGTATCATTTTCCACTCCTCAAAACTTTTTGTAGCATATTTAGCAGCATTAGCAACCTGGTCTAGTGAAAGGTACCTTGCCCATGGCAGTGGGGCTTGAAGGAGATTATATTTAAGGTCCTTTACAACGCAAGCTATCTGTGATTCTATGATCTTAATTTATGACAATTCCCCAGAAATGTTTTGCTATTTTCAGAAACAAAGAACTCAGTTTTGGGGAAATACATAACTTTTGCGCAGTTTGTTCAGCTCATTACTAAAGAGTTCCATCAGAGACCGCTTTGTGCTTGTTCACATTTCCTGCACTTTATAAGCTAGCACTTTATGATCTGGGCTTCTGAGATTGTCATTAAAACAATAATACTTTATTGATCCCATGATGCCTTTATTTACCTTGCTGTTTCCTGTTTTTAATTACAGCAATTGAGAAACTGTCTGAAGTGTTTCATTTGTCAGACTAAATAACACCAGCTGTTTGGAATTAAAACATTCAGATGATAGGTGGATTAGACTACACTTAGATAAAAAGTGTAGCCCGTGTTCTCCCACTAAATATTTCCAGTAGATAAAGATTTTATATTGAAAATTGCTATTAAAAAACCACAACAAAACAGAACCCTAAATCAAAACAAAGAAAATAAATTTTGAAAGCACCAAAAAATCCAACCAGACCTCTAATGCTAATGAAAGGATAAGTGTAATATAATTTGAGAGAAATAATTATGGATTGAACCATATATGCAAGTGTATAAACTGCTTAAAAGTGCTATTTTTTGTTGTCACCTTTCACTGGGGCCTCAACAATGCAGTTTCTCCTGTTACAGACCCATTCCATGCCAATGCTTCTGCCATGGCCTTCAGTGTGATTGTCACTTCTGCATTACAGGTGGTGGTGAGTAAAACAGCAGTGGCACCTGAGAGAGTGAGAAAAGAAGTCAAAAGTAAACAAAGCAGAGATTTCAGCAGGCACTGGATTAACCTCATTTTTTTTCAGGCAGGACTTTTTTTGAGAATGCTCAGTTATACACAAGAAATTATGATAAATCTGTCATCTCTTTTCCTTTCATTTCTCCCTTCTTCACTTCACAACGAAAGAAAACAAGGAGCTGCTTGAAACTTCAAGAGGATGCAGCTGCCAGATAGCTGAGCAAGATGTTTCTGAAGATTTGCTTATTTTCTGAACAATAGTCTCAGGTCAACTGAAATTGCTTAAATTAATCTGAAAAAAGGAGACTCTCAAAAACTTCCAAAATGATTATTTGAAAAACTATGAATTAATTTGAATAATGAGCAATTTTTGCAGTATGGTGTTCTAATAATTCCCTTTAGAAATCTTCCTGAATTACTTTTGTAAGGGTGGAGAGGCAAGGAAGAAATCTTCTTGATCTACACTAAATTTATTTATTTATTTAAATGGAAGAATATGCCATTCTATTTGTTTGGGTTCACTTTAAACAAATAACTGAGTAATATTTACTCATCAAGCTCTCTAATGGTTTGTGCAAAGCCACTGGATTAAGGAGACACATGAGAGAGGCAAGAGCTGGCAGCAAGTTGCTTTAGAACAGATCCTACAGTTCATCTCATCACCAGGCAAGGACTGAGCAAAGGAAAGGGGTGTAAGGTGCTTAGACAGGGCATAGCTACAGATGTTCTGTTTTCTCTGCTTTCAAAACCATTCCATGAGACTTTGGACAAATCATCATGAGGACAGTTTTCCACAAATACTTATGTGACTGAGTAAAATATTCTTCTCCAAAATCCTTTTCAGTTATTATATAAACAAATTGGTACCTAAGCTTGTGTTCTGTCTTGTTACACTTTCTTTATTTTACAAAGAAGTCCCACAGATTCAAATATTTTGTTAGCCTGACAGTCAGCTTTATTCATGGAAGAGCAACACAAACCCCATTTCATGCTGAGTACTTTTATGTAGTCAGCAAGGTATGTGTTCCTCTTGTGCAATACCTTCCTTTTTTTCTTAAACTTATTTCCTCTTTCGACACTAAATTCCAGTTAGATGCAAGATGACTTTGTAGAAATAACCAAAATATTCTTTTAGCTCTCTGGAGGGTATCTTACACCTAAACTATTTTGGACACACAGAGTACTCTTACCAAAATTGACCCCTGACCATGGAATTCCTAAAGATTGGCTAGGCTGAAGAGCAGTGCCAAAGACAAAATGACTCTTTAGTTCAGTAATCAGCACTTCATGTAGATGGAAGCATCTGGGATTAACTGGCTGATCTGAGTATGGGTATGGGAAACAATAACTGAAGTGAATACATCAACATTTCTCAGTGAAAAGAATGGAAAGGAAGGTCCTTCTCTTTTGGTGGGACATAAACACTTGTCAGCCTTTTAACTTAATTCCTGTTTAACATGACTTTTTTTTTTTTAATCTCTCTCTCTCTCTGCACTACCTAATTCTTCCCACTCACCCTAGAAGAACACTGATGTGTCACCTGGTGCTGTGGATTCATCCAGGCAGGCAGGCACCAAAAAAACAGCTCTGAGCTGTGTTGGTCATCAGGATAATCTTCCTCCTGTTACATCAACATTCTCCAAAACTTCACAGTTCTTTTATGTATTCATGTCATTTAATTGTGATTTCCTCAAAATGACTAAGGTCTTCATAATTCCTAGTGAAATAGATGTTTAAAACATGTTCCTCTCAAACCAGCTTCTTCTCTGAATCTATTATCTATTAAAGCAAATGTAGAAGGGTTGAGGTTTTAAAGTCAGTTTGTGGAGGGATAAGAAAGCAGTATGCAAATAGCATACAACAAAACTAGATTTTTTCATACATAATTATCCAAAATAGTTAAAATTTAAGAAAACTTTTCAAATAAACTATGACTGATCTCTTTAATGTGGTTGTATGGTGTTAGGCACAGCATGGATCAGCACTAAAAATTTGAAATCTTTGTGCCTTCATTTCAGCCTTTATTATTTTTTATGAAAGGCAAACTCTTGCTAGACTCAGCACATTAAAGAAAATTATCCATGGATTTTCTCCTTCCCTTTCAATCAACAAAGTATGTTCACATCAGTGTTCAAATAGAAAACTAGTTTTATAGTACAAGTGTAATGATATGATAATTGTTTCTTATGAATATATAACCTTGAAAGATATAATGATAGGGGAATCTCTGTGTTCTTAAAACCAATTTTGTGTCAACTTTTCCTGGCAAACATTTACTGTTATCCAATGTAGCACAAAACTTCTTTTGTTTAAACATGTTTTCACATACCATTAGGCAAAATTTCCTTGGTTCCTGTGAAGATTTTCAGTTTATTACAAGGTTTAAATTTACAATTCCCTCTGAATATTCAACAGGTCTTTCCTTGGAATGATATAAACAAGCTTTATACAAAATATTTTCACGCTTTCTCTTAGTTTATCTTTCCACATTCTTTATTTAATTTATCCTTACATTTTAGAAAATACACTGAATGGAAGTTATTTAAAAGCAAAGATGAAAGTTTATTTATTTTTTTACATACTTATTTGGTTATTTATTTACAGATATCCTTTTTTCCCTGACTAATTTGATTTATGTATTTTGATCAAATTTTTATTAAGCTATACATTTCCACATTTATTCTGAATCTTAGTAGATATATCTTGGATTTCCATAAGTAGGAAAATATAACATCTAGCTCTTTTTCACAGTACAGTAGTATTATTTTTAGAAAGAGGGGTGAAAAATAAACCTGAGAAATGACACACATAATTCACATGATTTTTATAAATTAGAAATAAAATTGTATCTATTTTTCACAACGTAAAACATTAATATATTCAGTGTTTGGTAGAATTATTATTCTTGCCTGTGACCAGGAATGTACTTCATAGATGTAAGGTTTTTCATATAGGTAAGTTCTATTTGAGCCACTAAGAACAAGCCTACATGAAAGTGCTATAATTTGCATCTGTTTACTTTATACCTTAATAATCATAAAGATAAAAGCCAAAATTTTAGCTCAGAAATTGCAGTTTCTGGTCTTCAAATCTTCACAGAATCCTATTTAATTAAACAACTGTGCCCTCTTATCTTTAGAAGGCTAATAATTTAATACAATAATTTAGCAGATAGTTAAGTGACACTACAAATATTTTGTGTAATTTAAATATCTATTTAACCTAAAATTGGCTGTTACAGGTAATCATATTAGATGTTTTTTCTAGTCATATTCCTGCTGTTCTTAGGTGCAAAAAGACTAGGGAACTTCTTTGTGAAATGGGGCTTATGAATTTGAACAACGTAATGTGTTGCAGAGAGACATGCTGGATTATTGGCGTGAGAAAGATTAGGTTTATTCCTGCAGTCTGCTTTTTCAAATAGATCAGTCACCTCTGAATGAAATGCAGCTTACTGTCAACCTCTGCTGTAATCGTGGAAGGTATTGAAATGAGCTGAGTCCACAGTCAGTTTATTTTAAAGTAAGAATAAACTAATCCATTCTGTCAAAAACAAGAATACTAATTACTTTGAACTCTCAGTATGAAGCAGGTAATGAAAGGAATGGAAGAATAAAAGAGGAGGAAAAAAAGACACAGGAACAAAGTGTAGAATTGTCACTGAATTTTGATTTAGGACCCAGGAAGCACTGAGCTTTACAACTGGTGAATCTGCAGAACATAAACTCGTTCCCAGCACCATGCCCACTCTTTCCTGGGGCATTTAACACCTATGCACATGTGCAGCTCAGGTGGGACATGAAGACAAGGACCTGAACTTAATGCTGCTCCCATGCAAAGGTGGCCTGTGGTCCACACCCTGACATCAATTACAATTTTCCTTTAAATCTTGGTTTTTATAATGTGGGAAAGTCATGCATTTTAACTTTCAAACAGTAATGTCCTTCTGGCATTTTTCTAGCAGAACCTATTGCCTAAGCTGATTTTGAGGTACAAGATGTTCCTGAGGTAACATTCCATATTTCTCTTTGTATTGTGCTACAAGAAATTTTTGTTCCTTTAAAAATAACTAGTAGTTATTATTTATTTTTTCCTCAAATCACAATGTAACATCTAACTTTAAATTTTTTTATATTGCATTTGCAATTAACCTGTTGAGTTTTGCCATCTAAACTCTCAAATTGTGCCAACAGACTTTTTAACAACAAAAGCCAAAGGATGTTAAAAATTTTGTCACTAAAATGGGTTTCAGAAGATCAAAGCTACAATAATATCTTAGAGTCTTAAAGCCAGATCTCAGAACTAACCTGTACATTCTGAAGTTATACACTATTATAACTCACAATAGCTTTCTGCTAGACTACAGAATGAAAGAAGCTAAATGGTTCTGGACCTTTTCACATGCCAGAAAGACATCCATATTAGGGTTCCAAACTCTGACAAAATTAAAATAATAATTACCTAACTACAACAAAACCCCTCTTTTTTATGATTATAGAGAACAAATTTACTCTTCAAGGTGTAGGTCAAAAGGAAGCATTGTCAATCCATCATGAAAGAAAAGAAAATTAAGTGTTAAAATATATTTTCTCTGAAAGATTTTCACTTTTACTACAAAAGTGATTTACTTTTAAAAAATGTATGAGCCCAGAAAGATGTTTAGCCCGGAAAACAGAATTTCTTGCTTCTTTCTGTTGAGAAATATTTTTATCCATGAAGTTTACTGTCATATATTAAATACACAGTAACTCTACCAAATACAGATTATGTTATCAAATATAAACACAGTCTGTCTATTAAAATACAGCCCCATACAAAACAATAATGCTAGTGCGTTTTGTCTTTCACTTCTTCTTTTCTCATTTATTCTTGAAAAGGTCATTTACATTCCTGCAATTTAATTAGTAGTGCTTCAACAAAAAAGTAGGTGTCAGTACAATTTAGAAGAAAAAGTCAATGAAATACTAAATACCCAGAAACTCTGGATCAGTAACAGAAGGTGATTAGAGTGAGCTTGAAGAGAAGCCAGGATGCAGTTGACATTGTGAACAAATTTTTAATAACCTTATATTTCAACAGAACAACATATGGTTTCACATGGATTTCAGGGAAAAAAAATGGCATGTGTCATTATTGCATGGCAAGGTGCCACCTTATAATCACACTTTATTTGGTAAATGTGTGGTGCAGGATTCACATCAATTATTCACAGACACAGAGAAGGTAAGCATACAAGTAGATATTGTTTTAAAGGATTTGTGTGCATTACCTGAACGAATGGCCTGGAATGGCCTGAATCCAGTGAATTTGCCCTGTTCTTTTGGCTTAGAGATGGTTGCTGACACACCCTAGGTGTGATAGATAAGAAATAGATAAGCAGGAATACTGCTGCTAATCTAAATGACTGTGTTAACGGTTAGAGTAATTACTCACCAGAGAAAATCCATGTTTTCTTTTACACATATTTAACAAAACAGCTTCAACCATAAGCTGACTGTTTTTTATAAGTATGTTCTTTTCTCATTGAGCAGTGCCTTGTTATCAACTGTGATCACATTCTACAATGATATTTTATTAATAAAGATCTTTTTAATGTGAGAAATGTTCACTGCATATGGATACCACAGGTAGAAATGTTATAGCTTCAAAACGAGAAGGGTGTAACTGCAAGTGACAAATGTAGATATGTGGACAGATTATTAATCTGTTTAATCAGTCTCAAACAAAGATGTATAAACTGCTCTATGTCATATAAATTAATATATAACACCATTTTTTAATGCCCTGGCTAGTATCTCTAGTGCTATTAGAACAACATAATAGGATCTATGTCTCCAAATCAAAGAATTTCAGGAAAAAATTATGAGTTCTTTCTCAGACACAAAATAAAATGAGATACTAATAACTCAGGCAACAAGAGCATCTGATGCACATAATCTCTGTTACTAACCACTGACATTGTATGTGGAATGACTTATTAGAAATCTTGGAGGTCTTTATGAGTGAAGAAAAAACACTGAACCATTTCAAAAATCCTCTCCCTGATGTGATTCTGTAGTCAAGACCTTGTGAATATTTTACAATGGGACACTCAAACAGTGGAATTATGTACTTTGCAATTGAACTTCAACAAATATAGAAGGTGAATTGCTGTGAATGACGAAACCTGTAACAGCAAAAAGCCCTACCTAACCAAATAATAAAAAAAACCAAAAAACCCTGCACCACAACAACTGCCCTGCAGTAGCCTTCACAGATATAAAACTTCCATAACACAAAAGTAGAAGTTAGTTCAGAACTAAGTGAAGACTCAGGAGAAAGGGAGATGTTTCTGCAGAGTAACTGTTTACTTCAAACTAGTAATTATTTTTTAAAAAGCTTTCTTTATAATTCACTATAGTTTAAAAAAATTTGTTTTTCTTATATGCAGTTTGACAGAACTTGGATTACATTTTTAGTGTTATGCTTCTTCATTTTATAGAAAGATATTTTTTACTAGTAAGTATTCAACTGAGAAAAAATACTCAGATGTCTGGGGTTTTAGATTCCTTTT
The DNA here is from genome assembly GCA_013397955.1 of Grantiella picta. NCBI lineage: Eukaryota > Metazoa > Chordata > Aves > Passeriformes > Meliphagidae > Grantiella > Grantiella picta. The sequence continues at coordinate 1,553,293 of VZRM01008322.1, forward strand.
TTCATTTGTAGCAAAGCACACAACATATTTAATATTTTTCACAAAAAGCATATGACTATTCAGTGTACTGTAGGAATCTTGATCAAAATTGAAACACATTTATGGCGAAAATATGAAAATTACATCACTAATGACAACTAACAATGTCATCTGCAAGTACTGATATTACTTACATAACATTTCCATGTTGCACTGCAACAGTGTAAATACTCATTTAAACAACCAGAAGGATTCATGTATGCCAAAGAAGCTGAACATCTTGTCTGCCTTTCTCATAGGTAAGGAACATAAGACTGCATCCTAAAGAGGCAGCAGGTTCATAAATTTAAAGCCATTATAGAAAATATTTTGTCTCGTATACCTTTCTTTTTCTTTAAGCATCTACTTAATCACTACAGACTCCACATCGACACTTAAATTTATATTAAAATATGTGTTACTTTTCTCATCAAAAGATGTGCAAAACATTAAAAAATCTACCTTGGTAAACTTACAGTGACTTTAAAGAGTACATAAAACTTGAACACTATTTTAGAAAAATAATTTGAAATTTACCTCTTGCTTGCCAAATTTGCTGTAAATTATTTTTTAATATCTGCGTCCTAACCGCCCCCCTCCAAAAAAAAAGTTTTTAACTAAAACAAGGCATTACCATTAAAATACAGAGCACTAGTCTGTAAGTCTGGTGTCTGTTTCTTGTAAAGTCTCAATTCAGATGTAGCAAAGTAATCAAATATGCTCTATGCATTCCCTAGAATCTGAGAACAGAATTTTTCAGCAGCTTATTATGTGTGCTAACAATCAAGAAAGAGTAATGAGGAATTCTTTGGAGCCAATGTTTAAGGCCTAATCTTCTTTAATATCTAATAAGGAAAAAGGACTAAAAGAAGACAAATTTCCACATAATCTACAGGCCTAGAGGAACTGGATGAGGTAGAAATCTCCAGTTATTACATTCCTGACAGGCATCCATGTTCTGATTGGTAGGAATTTTCATTCATCATTGGGGAGTAATTTATTCTTACATGCAGATACTCCACTGACTTTCATCTTCCAACAACAAAAAAAAATTCTTGCTGTTATAAATCACAATAGCAATAACTGTCTGAAAAATAATCATTACTGTAGTTAATATTACATTCTTAAATTATAGTTCTTCCTTTACTTGAAAATGTGAGTTTAAAAAAATCAAATAATTAGTAATCAATTTATTTTATTTAGAAAGTTAAAGGTTAAATTATCTTAGATACACTGAACATAATTAAACACTGTAGATGGATTTAGCATGCAGTATACTCTAAGAAAATCTATTTTCTCTGCTGAAGGTATCTTGCTGCACCTCTTTATCCTTCAATTTAATTAGGGATGCATAGATGCAAAGAAAATAAATCCATGCCATTAAAAACTTGTATGCATCTGGCTTATTTGCAGCACTATAAATCATTAGCCAATAATGCAATGTAATTTTAAAAACCTTAGGCCAGACATTCAAAGGCATTTAGATACTTGAGGATGTAGGTAGAATCCTACTAAAACTTACAGGAATTTAAGCATCAATTCCCCATGAGAGTTGATGACATTCAGGATTTTGCATGGTTTTGAAATACCAATTAATTAATTAATTAATTTACGTGTTTAGGTACCTAAATTATTTTTTTAAAATCTGATGGATTATCAATCCCCCTTGAAGTAGAGAAGAGTAGTTTGATTTTATGGTCATGGGCCCACAAAAAAAAAAAAATATTATATAATAAGGGAGATGGGCATGCATCATGTTGCAACTACATTGTGAAAAATACCAAAGCGTAACTTTTTGCTCAGAGTCAATAATGAGGTGTCTTGCTATAGAGGTATATACGAACCACTCTATACATGAATAGATGCTGAGAACTACAGTGGGTAGTCATTTGTGTTAATGATTTTTGTTGTTTGAGTATTGGGGACAGTGATTACAGAGTATGTTAACAAACACAACTTCAGGTACATAAAAAGCAGATTCAGGCATTAAATGTAACTTAAATGAATGACAATCCTGTTCCACAAATAGCTCCGAGAAATCAAAAATAGTCTTTTTTACACTATTGAGATAGAAAGACAGAAAATCAGAATACATACCCTCTCCCAAACGTGCGATTTCTTCCTGTCCAACTTAGTCTACCCATTTATCACTTTTTTTTTCTGTCCTGTGTTATCACAAACTTTGGCTGCACAGCATTTAAATGGAACCTCATGCAGCCAGGCAAATGGGGTTTTAAAGGCCACCTCAGTCTTCTGCTCCTTCCCTGTTAGCAAAATCTAGCCTTAAACTGCCACCCATTTCACTGCATTACAGACATCTTTTAAAACATGATGCATTTGCTTTTCTTCCATGAAGAGTTAGACATTACATGGAGAGTCATATTGTAAAAGAGACTCTCCGGTAAAAACCCCCAAAAAATCCACTAGACATATTAATATGCCTCTTTTCCCATAAGCTCAAAGTAATTTTTCTATAGTGAAGCTGCAGTGAAAATATTCTGTATTCTAGTGGCATTTTGGACTTTTTTAATGGTCGGTAGTGGTGATGGGATGAAAATCAAAGCATAAACTGCAAGGAGAAATAACCATAGGTTTTATTTCCTAGATAATGTTTGTACTAGGATATTCTAAAAAAAACCCATTAATAAGTAGCTCCATTTTCATACACAATACTCTTATAATAGAGTCCATTTGCTTTTGTAAACATACCATGATGCTTTGGATGACAGGTAATTCACAGCTTCAATATCCTCCACTAATTGAACCTGGATGAAATAGGGAGAACACTAATCAGAACTGATTTCAAATGCTGCTCACTTGAGGGAGTGAAAATGGTATCTTCTCCCAAGAGGAAATGTAGATACTGCATTAAAACGACAAGTCCTGTGATATCCCGTGTCTCTCAGGAGAAACAGGAGTCTAATAAACTGCAAAGTATTTCCCTGTTGAGGTAGAACACCAGGAAAAAGGACCAAATTTTAATGAAACCACTTGACTGCAGATGTGAAGGATAATGGCTTTCTTCCCATAGCACTCAGTTCCATTCTCGTAGCCTTATTTCTGTTCCCACTACAGAAAGGCTGGTTGCCCATCTTTACTCAGTTTGATAAAGGCTGAGTTAGGTGTTTTGGATCCAAGCCTGTAAAAACAAGTCCCCAACTATAAAGTTCAGAGATAATTTTTGAGGTCAGACCTTTATTGTCAGATCTTCCACTTTTTTTGTTATAAATCTGTGTCAGAGTCACTAGGAGAATATATTTATCAATACATAAATATATAAATCATAGGTATTATTTCTGTAATAATTGGGAAGGTATATTTACCAAGGAAAAACATTTATTTGAAAGAACAGAGAGTGGCAGGCCAAAGAGAGACATAAGTGAAGAGAGTAGCAAATTTTTGGAGTGAGATGTAATGCAGTGACAGTAAAGGTAAAGAACAAACCAGAGACCAGTCAAGCTGAGGAGGCAGCTCTGGGACTTCCATGCAGAAGGCAGAGATGCATTCCACATCCACAAAGACTAAAAACTCTTACAAAACAAGAAAAGAAATGTAGAGTAATGATTGTTAAACATGTTCTATTTTTTCACAAAAGATTAAGAGGATAGAGATGGGTTATCTGATAAAACCATCTCAGTGACAAAATTGCTTCTCACTCTGTTCTGTTCCATTCTTGTGTGCTTTTTTCCCCTGCAGATGAATAGTGTATCTAACTAAACACCACCTGCTTAATTTCACTTTTCAGGTTTATCTCAGCTTTTATAAATCTGATCTCATTAACAAAGATGGAAATGTAAATAATTTTAAAGCAGCATAAGTGAAAATAAGAGTTGGTCTTATATACATTAATTTCATGCTACTTCTGAGTTGGCATTCAGTATATGATATGATGCTTTGGACTTTCCATTGGACTCACTGCTATTACACTAATGATCCGTTTCTAAACCATGTTAATTTTTTTTAAAATTTTTGTTCCAAGCAGAGTAAATGAGAAATATTTACACATCTGTCTTTGAGACGATCTTACAGGCTGGATTCAAACTTTATGCTCAACCTGGAGAATGATGTGATGAAAAACTTTCAAGAAGCAGTTCAGAAGTCACTGTAAGACAGAAAGAAAATACCTTCAGCGCCTTTTTGTTGATTTTCAGGATGTTTTTTTCCAAAATAAATTAATTATGGCCTAATACAGCTTTAATTTTCTTAGGGTTAGACTTACCAGACAAACATAGAACGTGTTTTCTTTGCTCACAAAAGAAATGTTCTTCACTTTTTGAACAGTTTTGATGACGCATACAGATCCAAGCCCTGAAGGTTTGTATGGTGGAGTGAATGTATTTCCTCCTGCTCAAAGAAGAAATAGACAAGGATTACAGTTCAGGCCTCTGCCAGTTATTTCAACCCTGATAAGCAATCAGACTTGTTTCTTTCCTCTTCTGGGCTTCATTTTAAAAAAAAAAAGTGTGCAATTTGCCATCATGAAGAGATCTGATCTTCATGAAGTGTCAACAATTGTGTGGTTCTGCCACACAATATCAGTCAAATTCCTGCAGTGGAACTTGACTAAAATCCAGACAAGAAAAATGCGAAAGGCAGCATCAATGATACTGTGAGCTGATCATTTCAAGATAATACACTGCCCTGAAAATCACAGATAATTCCATGATTTACCTTCCAAAGTGATACTCAAGAATGCTCATGTTAATTGTGAAGAAACAAGTCAACTTCAGCAGAATTGTTTAAAGCTGAGGAAGATTTTTTTCTTTGTTGCCATCTTCTATCATTCTGCTATCATGTGATTTCACTTATGAGTCACTTTATTTCAGGGGAATGAAATCCAGGAAGGAAGATGTCTAATCTCAGTCAAAGCCTGCAAGATCCAGAGAGAAATTTCATATCTATTTTTAAAGCATTCATACAGGAGCAGAAATTACAGTCTGGTACATCGAACCAAACCACTCTATCATTCCCCCTCTTCAGTGGAACCAGTGAAGAAAGATAAGAAAACCCTCACGGATCAATAAAAGGACAGGGAGATCACCCAACACTTACTATCATGGGTAAAATAGACTTGACTTTGGGGAAATTTATTTACTATAATGCAAATTGATAACAGAGTAGGATAGTTATAAATAAGGACAAAAATAAAATCATCTTCTTTTCATCCCTCCCTTCGTTTGAGGATGAACTTCACTCATAATTCTTTTTCCTTGCCCTTCACTCCCTGGCATGCAGTCCTTCACGAACAGACTGCTCCAGTGCAAGTCCCTCACAGGACACAGCTCCTGCCAGAAAATTTTTGCATGTGTTCCTCTCCACAGGTTACAATGTTTCCTTCTTTTTGATCTCTTCATGGCTCACAGTTTCTCTGTGGGATGTCCATCTCCTCTGGTGTGGGGTTGTCCCTGGCCTGGTGGATGTCTGAGACACTGTGGTCTTCCATGGGCTCATGGAAGTGAGGAATCTCTACTCTGGAGCCTGGCCCACCTCCTCCCCCTTTTTTGCCTCTGACCTTGGTGTCTGCAGCGTTTTCTCTCTCTCACAGGTGTTGCTCAGTGCTTTTTACCTTTTCTGAAATAGGTTATCACAGAGATGCCACCGAGGCTGCTGATGGGCTCAGCTTTGGGCACTGGTGGGTCTGACAAGGAGCCTGCTGGTAGTGGCTCTATCAGACACAGGGTAGCTCCTTCTGTCCTCACAGAAGCCAAGCCCACAACACACCCTGGCTCCCGAGAGCTTTCTGCATAAAACCGACATGCGGTCACACTTCCCTCTTCAGCTTACTGTTCCATCAATTTAAATAGAGAAGGGGTTTCAAATATGACGCATTTCGTTACTAGGAGAAAAGAAAGAGGTGAAATCAGTAATTCTTCTTGTCAACCACAGAAGTAAACCTGTTTTGAAGAGTAAAGGCCAAGTTTCTGCCTCAATTAGAGCTGTTAACTCTGTCCCATGAATTCTATTCCTGGATTTCTATTCTTGGTTTTCTATTTCTGTATGAACTTGAACAAGTCACTTGTCTTCTTTCTGTTTAGTACTTGACAGAAGTTTTTCTGAGGTTAAAATCATTATTTAGTACATGCTAAGATCGCTATGTGGAAGGTCACTGCATAGGAATTACAATAATTATTTTTCACCATGAATTTAAACATGTTTGCATTTTGAAAAGAAATTGAATTCATTAATATTAAATAATAGAATGCATTTAAATATTACTTTATGCATGATTAAGAGAAAATTATCTTAGTATGCTTGGCTGGTGGAGTAAAATCTGATGAAGCATTCCAATGAAATACATAGATACACATACATTTACCTGGCACCTGTTTCACTGTTGAAGGGGAAGCTGCTGCCTGAGCATCCTCACACTATTCAAGGAGTCATACATACACACCACCTGAAACCTTAACTGCTAAGACCAGAGTCTCTTCCCAGCAAGAGGCTCCAGTAAGCCAACTTCTTGTGTACGCACACTCTCTCATGGACATGCTTCCTCTTTCTTTGGGCTCGACCTTAGATTTCCCATAGCAGAGTCTCAGGCATCGGATTTACAAAAATATATGATTTAATAGAGTGCTACAGCAGCAGGTCAGTTCGAGCCAAATGCCTCCAGAGATGGACTCAGAACAAAGAAATCATCAGGCAATTATTCCCTTATGAATTTTGCACCTGCCCCTCATGCACTCTTCCCATGCCTTGCATGCTTTTCATGGTCCAGTGATGATTTTTGATCTGGGGTCTTCGAATAATTTGTTGGATTCTTTCTCTTTGTCTGTGCAGTCAGGTTGTTCAATGTCCTTATCTCGTGGAGGTACAGCTTCAGCTGGCAGTTGCAGTGTCTTTATCTTGTTGTTTGCACTGGTGGTGCACATGCTCTCTGGTAGAACATGGGAAACTAAAAAAGCCCTGGGTCTGGGATAAACACTACTTATCAACAACCAAACCATCAGTGTGCTATCAATGTTTTTGTCATACTAAAGACAAAATACATCACTGTGCTAGCTGCTAGGAAAGTTACTATGAAAATGAATTCTATTCCAGATGAAAGTATATCTAGGTGTAATTTCACAGCTTCCAGCCTAAGGCTTCACCAAAACAAGATACTCAAGGCAAACGGCATACGGAATAACAGAGTATTTTAACTATGTAATTCATTCTGTATAACGTTTATTTCAGCTAAACCATCTGCCAGCGTTCACTTCTTGATCATTGCAGATTCCTGTCATTCACTTCTCAATTAGTCCATTGCAGGCAATAGACAAATATTGACTGCCTTCAACAGAGAAGGCTTTTTGTTGTTTTTCTAGCTCATGTATGTGGTATGCCGAGCTACAGCATGTCCTGGAATTTCTAGAGCAAGAAGCCTGGAACTCAGGTCTACTTTCTCATTCTTGCTTTGCAGCTTGTCTGTTTGAGCACTGTCCCATGCTCACATAGCTGCCCTGGACCTAGCTGAGGTCTCATCACCAATGCTTTTGAGATATTTTGAAAGTTCTAACTTGTTCTGTACAAAAATATAGTTGATGATTTTTTTTTTTTAAATATTTTTTCTGTGCACAGGAAGATGAACATTTAATTAACTTCTGTTTCTAGCAACCAGTATTTAAGGATAGGTAGATCCGGAACAACAAAGCTGCCATGTGTCTTCTCTGGTTATAGCTTATAGTTGTTACATCACCTGCTTTTTCCCAAGAACAGGTCGAAATAAAACCAACAAAAAACGAAAAGCAACAATCCAAAACAACAGAGGAACAAAACAAAGCAAAACACATACTATTGTCTACTTTGAATAAAAATTTTTCTGAATAGACTTTCAGTATGCTGGCAAGAATTACAAGAAAGCAGCTTTTTGAGCAAACATATTCCAGAAATGCTTATGAAACACTTCACACTTCAAAACAGAAGTCAGGACCAAAGAGCCACAGGATAACTCCCTTTTTCTGGAGTGAATTTGCAAATACAGTTTGCAATAGTATATTTCTGAGTTACTACTTTGCATGGATTTGAGAGGTTTTTGCTTATATATGTCATTAATCCACCTCTACTCAGGCTTCAATTCTTAGAGATATCCTTCCTGTTTCCCTAGCTTTCCAATTTTTTGCTTACAAACCTTATCATTTTCCTCTTGATAACAGAGCTATTGCAAAGTTTGTCACTGTCTTCAATGGATTTCTACCCTGAATGTCACTGACATGAGTGATGACATCAGAGGCTGAAACAGTTTTCTCACACCTTTGACAGTACTAAGATCTTTTATAAAATGCTGTATTTTATTAGCAGATTGAAGAGATACAGTCTAAAGTCACATCTCCTGTGTTATTATATAGCTGATCATCTGGTTGCTGCTTTGCTTGAAATACAGATTTAGATTGGTGTTATTAGAGCTTGAAAACATGCATCCTCAGAAACTGTATCCCTAAAGAGAGATATGTATATACAGTAGATTCATAATATAAATTCTTTCTTGAGCTTGTATTGATTGTTGTTAGAAGTAAAAAATTGGGTAGATTTACCTTCTTACTGCATCATCTGACAGGAAACTGTATGTTCGTTGCACAGATGCTAAAGGGAATGCACAGACAGATGACAGACAGGAAGTCATTGCCCTCAAAATGCAGATAAAAGACATAAACTCCATGCATGACAATACTGTAAGACAGTTGCTGACCAAAAAGAGAAAAATGAGAGTATGAATAAGAAAGGTTAATTCAAATGTATGACGAGAGCTTACAATTATGAAGGAAGGAATTTGATCATGCATCATTCAAATTCATCAGGTTTTTAAAAACTTTCATAATCTGCTAATAATATACTTGTCTAGGAACTTATTTTACTTATTTTTATTATTACAAAGACAGTGGTAACTTTGGAGGAAGCTGACCAGATGAAATCTTTACCTCACTCAGTTTCTGAACCCACTGAGTATCTGTTCCTCTTCTGGACCAGGATTTCAGCTGTTGGGCATTTTACTTGGAGGTCTTCAATTCATGCACTGACTGGCTATTTCATTGGTGAGATCTAGTGTAAGTTGTATCTGTGCACCTCATTAAAGAAAAATATCTAATCGTTTAAAACTATCAGCAAACTTGTAGGAGTAATCTTTTCTTTAGCTATGGTATTCATGTGTGTCTTGCATGAGAGACAGGAGCTTTATGAGTTTTTGCAGTTTGCCAGGCTTTAAGGTAGCTAGCTCCCCAAGACTCAGTCCCGTTCGCAAGGATCTTTGATATTTGGCCGATTAGTCTAAAAATACCATTTATTAGACACAGAAAATAACAAATACACAAACATAGAACAGATTGACATACATACACACACAATGAATGCATAATTGCAACACTATAATAGCTAAAACGCAATTATGGGGTAAAAGCTTGCTTGAACTATAAAAATAGTTCAAAATTTGCAATTTAAGAAATGCTTGCTTGAACTATAATGCAAGTTAAGAAAGGTACCTATAAGTTAGCCGGAATAATGCAATTTAGGAAACCAATGATCTTACCAAATCCAATTTTGGAGCTGGAATACGTTAGAGTTCCTCACCCAATCCCACAAGAAGTAACCACAGAGCCTGCGTCCAAGCTCAGGGGAGAAGACTTTACTTCACGCTCCAATGTCCATGTAGAAAAGCTTCTGCCTTTCTGAGATTTCGTGATCTTTTTATAGGATTAAAAAAGTGTGGACTTGTGGTCACTAAAAATTTTTCACATTCTCTCTTCATCTCACCTAGACATTCAGTCGCCACCACTAGATAGCCCGGATTAAGATATCAACCTAATCTGAGCCATCCATCTCTGGCCGCCGATCAGGGAGAGAGAGAAGGGGGAGGGGGGAGTGTCCTGCCACAATGTGCCAAAAAAACTAGATTAAAATAAAAACAGGCATTTTGTGTACCCTGGATTGACAGCCTAAATACTTAAGTAATATATCGTCATCCAAACTTTCTTACTGAATGAATAATGCATTGAAAAATAATTTTATATTAATTCAGTCAAAAAAATCCACCTTCAACATTTAATTTGTAGTGATCTGTCTTTTTCATTAATCCATAATGGTGTGGAGGTTCTAAGGCAATATTTTTATATGCAAATCTCAATACCCTGAAACCAGAACAGAAGCAGCTTGTTCAATGCTAAGAAGGTTGTAACCCTGAGGAAAGACTAACAAAAGTGACATTTGTTTTCATGTCTAGTGAAAGTGATATTTGGTTTCATGTAGTGGGAGTAACTATTGAACAGAAACAATGACTTCGGGAAATAAATACGTAAAACTTTGGGTCAGCCAATCACTTAGATCTAGTACACCAACAGAATGACAGGTGTATGTATTTCCTTCCTGAAGCAGTCCTCTGCAAATCTTTCTATCCCAAACATTAGTCTACACTTTTTTTTCTATTCTAAAGAAGTATAATTTTTGAAAGGATTGCTGATTGCATTTCTTGCAATTAGTTGTCTCATAAATGTAATTATTAGAAACGATGAATAGAAAATATTACAGTAGCCTGGAGTCTGCAGTAGTTTATAAAGTAATTTGTGCCTACAAATTGTGATGTAAAGTGGTTGGAGTTTTTTAACCTCTCCTATAGGCATGCTTTTGAATTTTTGCAAGTAGATTAATCTATCTACATGGTGAAGTGCTCAGGCATGTAAATACCTGTGACCTGAGTTGAATTAATCTACTGTGATTCAATACCAGAACTCGACTGCAACTAATAAAGATTGATGGTGAAATGAAAAATTCTGATTCACCTAATGAGTTTATTGGTACATTTAGAACTGCTCATCTGGCAAACCTTTTAACGTTTACATTGGGATATTTCTATTTGCAAACAGCAACTCTGGTGTTTACATTTGCAATAAGCATGTTCTAGATATATGGGTTTTGTTTAGCAACTTCTGTAATTTGTTTGAAAATGTCTGATAGTTTTTCATGATGATTTTATTTTATTTTTGCCTAAAATATTTTGTTTACTTAGAAAGGAGATGATAAGGCTAAAACATATGTTTAAAGTCAGACTTATTTTAAAAAAAATCTGTTCCACTCACTTGATGTGATTCATTTTAGTGGGTATTAATTACAGAGAAATTGAGATGCACACTTTTCATGTTTAACTGAAGAACAGAACAGGAGTTGCATGCCTATTGCTTTCTTATGCTTAAGCATGATTGGAACTGAATTTGCTCAATTGCAGCAGAAATGGGCCTGCATCTACTGAGCTGCCAGATGTGGTAAAAATCTTTATCAAAGTGATGTGTGATAAAATGTCACGTATCTGGCAAAATCTGCACTTTTTTTTATCTGAGCTGCTAATCACACAAGGATTTGGAGTAAAAAGTTTTTTAGCAAACCATTAGTTCCAGGAAGACAGATGGAGGAGGAGGAACCACTTATGGAAATAATTGGAGATGGTAGTACTCTGAAGAAAAAGAAGTTACATGGGGGAGCAGACATTTCCAGAGCCAGAGGTTAACACAAAACAGAAAAATAGGGATCAAACTCTGCTTCTTGAAGCTGTAGTTGCCAACATGTGCACATGTGCAACCTCCTGTTAAAGTCTATGGAGATAAGACAAACAAAAGACCTTAATTCAGCTTACCAAATGTATGGATTTAATTCCTGTTTTCAAAGATGGGCAGCAGACAGTGTTTCAGTCTTCCATCTGCACAGATGTGGAAGCTGTGACTTAGGAATCTGGGAACACCTGGGTCAAGTCTTTCAGGCTGGCAGCTGGAGGCCAGGCTGGCAAGGAATCCTGGGCAACCAAGCTGATCTGTATCTGTCTAAACCAAACCAATTTTTTCATCCTATTTGCAGGGTTCAGATTCCTTCTAAAATTAAAGGCAAAATTAATGTTTGAAAGCTGTCCTTTCATAAAAAATAAGTCAGTGAAACAGATGACCTTGCATTTAGTGCCCTTGTGGTGGGAGTGCCCTTGTGGTGGGTTGAACCTGGCTGGATACCAGATGCCCACCAAAGCTGCTCCATCACTCCTCTCCCCAGCTGAGCAAAGGAGAAAAAATATAACAAAGGCTAGCAGCAGAATGAGATTAAGGACAAGGAGACATCACTCAGCAATTACTGTCACAGGCAAAACAGACTTGACTTGGAGAAATTAGTTTAATTTCTTGTGAATTAAATCAGAGTCGGATGAGAAATAAACCCAAATCTTAAACACCTTCCCACCACCGCTCCCTTCTTCCCAAGCACAACTTCACTCTTGATTTCTCTACCTCCTCCCCTCCTGCAGCAGCTCAGGGGGCTGGGGAATGGGGCCAGTTAATTACATGCTGTGTCTCCTTCTCCCTCCTCAGAGGGGAGCTGCTTATGTTGGGAAAATCTTTAATTGTAACAAACAGTGTTTAGTCTTGCTGCTGCTGATGAGATCTCAAGAGTCAGAAATAGTTAACCATTTGCTCAGGGAGTTACAGGGAATGAAAAGGGGGTTGTGAAACCAGGGTCGGCCTAACTGCTGCAAAATGTGGAATATATGATAACTTTCTTAGGAAAGGATGTTCTTTAATGTTTCGTCTTTGTAACTTACAAGCCTAACGAGCAAAAAGGGAGATTTAATCCATGAAGGATAGCAGCTAACAAGCAAGCTCTAAGTGATGTCCATGTGTTAGGAAAAAAGTTTAGGGCTTGACATGCTTCGATGACCTCAGACCTGGGAGCTAGCAAAGCTTGGGAGAAAATGCAGAATTTATGTGCCACAAGGACATTTGGCAGTTGTCCCAAGATGAGGAAGAAACTAATAAAACCAGGTCAGTAATTTTGCTGGAATCAGCTCCAAGTGGGTAAAAGGTAATTCTGGCAGGGGGAATCTGCAATCACCACCACCGATCCAAGAAACCCACCTTCCGAAAAGCAGAGAAAGACTGAGCATGCTGACTAATTATCATGAGAAGCAAGGGAATTATTAAGCAATAGAAGATAGAATACTAATTAATAAGAGAACCATTTAACTTGTAGTCAATGAACACTAATTTCTTTGACGGTCACGTCCTGCCAGGAACATCAGCAAGGGCTGCCGTGCTCCAGTATGGACTTCCCACAGGTCACAGCCTCCTTCAGGCGTCCATCTGCTCTGGCATGGGCTCCTCCATGGGCTGCAGGGTGACAGCCTGACCCACCATAGGTGCACCATGGATTGAATTAGAGCACCTCCTCCCCCCATTCCTTTTTCACTGACCTTGGTTCTGCAGGGTTTCTTTCATACATGCTCACTCCTCTCTTTTGGGCGCTGTCACACACTATGTTTTTTCTACCTTTTTAAAATACATTATCCCACAGGCACTACCAGCATTACTGATGGGCTCAGCCTTGGCCAGCAGTTGGTCCCTCTTGGAGCTGGCTGGCATTGGCTCTTTTGGCATGCGAGAAGCTCATCATAGAAGTCACCCCTGCAGCCTGATCAGTACCAAAACCTTGTCATGCAAACCAAGTACAGCCCTGAACTTTCATCGAGTCCAATTTTGCCATTTAACCTTAAAATTATAAAGTCAAATGTAATCCATAGACTACGAATGCATTTCCATATGAAAGCATCAACGGAATTCTTCATAGAAAAATTCAGAAAATAATGAATTGCAGCTAATGAAAGAAATATTACCCTGTTAAAAAAAAAAGTCAAAGTAATTTCAGTTGCATAGATTTATATTTATTACATCTGGAAGTGATTCAGTTCAATCCTACTTCTATGCGGACAAAAAGCAAAACTCTGACAGCCATCAAGAACAAGCCAACAATATCATTGGCTTGCTTGTTTTGTTCTTTTAAAATTTATTTAATGTTCAATTTTTTTTTTGTGTTTCAAAATAATGTATTAAATTTGCAGGGTTCTTGGCGCCTTTGAAAAAATCTTTAAAGAGTAACCTCTCAAATGCAATTTTTCAGCCCCAATGTAAAATAGTTCAAACAATCATACAAAACCACGACCATGAAAGAGAAGTTTTAAACTGTAAAAGAAAAGATACCCAGATGCACAATTATTCACCAAAAAAAATAAATCACAGGCATACTGCGAAAATAAAAATATAATTTATGTATTTTCTGAGGATAAGAGATAAGATCTCCCAGCTATGTTTTCAAGGGACTAGAAAGGATGGTATCAGGTGAGAATCTTAGAACAGAAGGCTTAATGATTACATAACAGAGATTCGTCAGCAGCTTAATGTAATTAATTTGTTCACCATTTATATCTGTAGTTTAAATATAAGAATCAGGCTCAGGGGTTTTATTTGATAAATATAAAAGTGAAAAACAATCGTCCCAAAAGACGTCAGCTGACTAATGACTGACACTATTTTCTTTTATTATTCTTCTGAAGTGGAACATTTTGGACCCAGAAATGATGTTTTCTTTTTCAACATCACATCATGCAGCATGCAATATGTTTTGGCATGTAAGTAGAAAAACAACTAAAAAATCCAGACTTGCAATTCTCAAATTGAAAAGATCCTCTTTAAACTACCTGTTCTAAAATGATTGCTTGCATTAATTAATCATTCCCAGTGAGAATAAGGAAAGGAATCATTGTTGGTTTCATTGCATATTCAGCAACAGTACATGCAAAGCTGAGTATATACCGTAGTTCTCAAAGCTGACATAATTTGGAATCTTATTTTGGTTTTTATTTTATTTTGTTTTCCAGAGAAACTTGGTCAGTATTTCTTCTGCTTCATTCATGAACTCACAGCTCGTTTTAGTGTACAGAGTTACACATTTATATCAAATTTGTGTGTATTTGTGCTATGAGCTCAGTTAGTTAGTGCATGGTGCTATTAATGCCAAGGTTGTAGGTTTAATCCTAATATGGGCCAATCCCTTAAACCTTGGACTCGATGATCCATGAGGGTCCCTGCCAACTCAGAATATTGTGATTCTGTGAAATTTCAAAGCCTCACTGTCATTTCTTTCCTCTATTTCTCCTGAGAATCAAACTTATCCCCCTGCTTTAAGAAATCTGTTTAGCATTTTATCTTATACAATGGCGATAAAGAGACATGAGCCTGCTGCAATCAGAATTGTGATTGCAGCAATGGGAAGCTAGATCAAAACTATCTCAGGCACCAAGTACAGATTATATGGGCTAACCACAAATCTAACTGCATTAGGGTTTATGCAGCCTGTAGGAACCACGTGGCCCATGCAGGTCACCACAGCTGCCATGTGGATTTTAGCTGGCCAAAGCTGGCTTGAGAACTTGTACAAACCTACAGAGGTACCACAGCTCACCTGGCCAAAAGTTCTACTTGGCCTCTCATTTGCTCTCTAACGCAGTAATGTGGAAACAGAGCAACAGGTCCTACATCAAAGCCACTGATGCTGCTATTTGTTTCCACCATTTTAGCTGAAAAGAGAATTTTTAAGGAAATGTACTGTAATGTATGTGGTGTAGCTTGTCTGTTTACCTCATTCACTTTTCTTTCTTTAAATAGATATTTGCATATAAATTGCTTGGAGCGATGTATTAGCAACCAAGGATGGTGGAAAAAGAACTTTGAATGAATTGTAATTTCACCAGAGGTTTTTTCCAGACTTAGAAATTTATACATAAAATGAAATCTCGTCAAAAAATGCAGTTCCTTTAAGTTGCCAGCACTCCTGCATTTGAAAATTATATCACTATTGTAGAAATAAAATACCACTGAAAGCAGAATAATTAATAAGACAGGGAGAAGTTCTCCTCATGCTGACTTAGAAGTTCAGTATTTATAAATGTAATAGTTATTGAAGGGTAAAGCTGATTGCTGCCGTATTCATTCATTTTAAAAAACTTCAGAGTGGAAAAGCAAAGTGCAACAGCAAAATGTTGAGGAAAAAAAGAGACTGAGTAAAGAGAGAATCTAAGGAGGAATCTAAACTGAGGAAGTGTAGTCTGAGCAAAAGATTACTTTTTTGAGGCACACAATACAGAGGCAATCACTGGGTTCATTGAAAGACCTGAACCCTTTTCTTTAAATGAAATCAAAACATCCCCACTAATTATACATGTCCAAGTGCTTAAATTTTAAATAGAAAATACCCTTGTCATTCTAAAACTCTGAATGAAAAGTGAGGATACTGAGTGTATTCTATTTAATTAGAAGAAAACAAAGATCTGTTACCTGGATAATTACGGTTTGGCTAACCAGCATTAATCTGAGGTTGATAGCTCACTTGGAACTGGCTGCTAAAGGAATAAAGCAAAATTAAAAACAAAAACAAATTAAAAAACAAAAAACAAACAAACCCCCCCAAAAAAACCAAAAAAACCCCAACCAAACAACAACAAATCTTTTTAAAAAAAAAGTATTTTAAATGGATTGTGATAAACTAGGTTTATCTACTGCTTTCTTCTGCCTGTTTTTTTGAAAGAAACTAAAGATTACCCGGAAAAGGAAATAGAGCCTACAAACTGTGGTGGGAGCTGCAGGACTTTTGATTTGGGACCACAAGACATTTTGGTTATATGGTGTGTATTTAGAGTTGTACTTATCATACATCAGAATTCATTTTTTAACCTAAAATCTTTAAGCAATAAGATCTCTGTCGGTTGTTTCAGGGTCTGGTTGTATTTGTCTGACCATTTTTATAAATAACCTGGGAAAATCCCAGTACATGTATCAATACAAAGAATCATGCCTTACTGAGTAATGTTCCCAAATATCCAATGGGTGTGAAGAAAGCATACCCCTAACTCTATCTCTTCTCTTCAAGAAGGTTGAAGAAGGAATTTTTATGAGGGCAGTGATAGAACAAGAGGAAATGGCTTTCAACTGAAAGAGGCTAATTTTAGATTAGATATTAGGAAAATATTCTTTACTGCCAGGATGGTGAGACACTGGCACAGAGTTGCCCAGGGAAGTTGTGGATGCTCCATCCCTGGCAGTGTTTAAGGTCAGGCTGGATGGAGAGCTGAGCAACCTGGTCTGGTGGAAGGTGTCCCCACAGCAGGGGATAGGAGCTAGATGATCTTTAAGGTCCCTTCCAACCCAAACCAATCAGTTGTTCTGTGATTCTTCCCCTGGTCAGTACATTGGTGTCAAGGAAATTAGGCACAAATTATTTTTGATCAGGGACTTCTCTTGTGGAATATCATTTGTGGTAATCTGATTATCACAGATATTAGCAGACTACACTACCAAAAATATGAACCTAATTTCATACAGCATTAAATAGACAAGATTCTGAGTTCTGAGGAGATCATAAATTGCATGGTAGAGATGGCAAGCACACTTGTAAATTTATGGAAGTTTGGAAAATTACAGATTAAGTGTACACAGGTGGATCAGACAAAGAAAATTATCAGAAGGCAGCACTGAGCATGTTGAGATGGCTGTGAAGAACAAGCAATCTAAATCTATCAAAATACCCTGAAGATGTTGAGGATTTCAGTTACAGCTTTTTTTATATCATTGTAGCACATGAAAATGTGATAGTTCTGCTGGTTAGTTTTGAGTCACTTTTCCTATTTAGCGAGACAGTCAAAGGCAAGTGCAAAGAGAAAATGAGGTGAAATAGGAAATACAGAAGACATAGAAGGACACGTGTTTATGTTTATATCCTCAGACTATCAGGACCTTGACAACAGGCTGGCAACAAATTTTGCTTTTGTGCTTTGTTTTCTTCCTCCATTTTCTGCTATCTGAGTTACACTTTGGGCTTGTTTCTTCTTGTAGCAAGACAGAATCAATCTACTCCTATGCTGCTACTTAAATAGTCAGACTTTTTTCCTAGTGAAGAAGGAGGGGAAGAACAGAAAAGGATTCACAAGTGGAGCAAGGGCAAAGTAGATCCCACAGGACTCTCAGCAGGGCTTCAATTAGTTCAGCACTACTGTATGATTCCCATTTTTAGTCCTGCTAGAAAACCAAACTGGTGGTCACGGAGGTCTTTAAATCATAAAGCTAGAATCTGCAGAGAAAAGCAGAAGCTGAATAATCTTCCTCTTCTCAGAAATATTTTCCAAAAATTTTCTCCATGCTCTGCTCACATCTAACTGCCCTTTTTTAAAAGGTGATGGATGAGACATGAGCTCCAAACTTCTATTATAGTTGTAGGTCTTTTGTGCCAGTTAATGTAGTCAGTTACCTTTCTTTTGTATCTTCTCTGCATCATTGCATTGTTGTATTGATGTCACAATGAACATTTGATATGACAAAATTCATAATCTTTTGTTTAGTTTCTTCTTCTGTACATGTCAAACTAGTTTTTTGGCATAGGCTGTTAGCCTCCCTTACTAAAAGTCATTTCTATATTCTGTGCAAGAATAACACTCTGGCCCTGAGAGTTACTCTTGTACCTTGCCGGCAGGAAGGAAGAAACTTTGTGCACTGACAGGCTGCATGATCTTCTGCATAATGAAAATGCAGCAAATGTGTTCAAAATGAAAGAAATGAAGAATGACAATAAAGATCCTGTTATGTAAAATCCTCTTAGCTTTTGAAATGTCACTTTCGGTTGTCATGATGAAACTCTGAATAAAGTAGGCAAACAAAAGACCTCTAACGAGGGCATACAGAATTGTACATGGGGATTAAGTTCCTGCAGAGTGTTGATGCAAAAGTCCAATATTAGGAGGGCAGTTGCACTACTGGGAGATGTTATCCTCCAGATAAGATATTAAGATGATGTCCCATCTGCTTATTTTTAACATCACTTTGAGATGATAAAGATCTCATGATACTGGCTCAAGGGACATGATGGTGATGGTGTTAGGGAGGGTAGGGAATAGGGAATAACTTTGCTTCCAACGGGAAAAATCACCCTTTGTTAAATATTATCATTACAAATTAATTGGCAGTGTAACAAACATTCGTGACTATACAGCATGCAAGATGTTATACAGGACAGACTGGTGACCATTCTGGACTGTGTAATAGAATGCACTAAAGCATTCTATTACACAGTGAAGTTACCCATGGAAGTGAAAAGTGTACTGATATATTTGCAGAAACACCTTTCTTTGACTACACTTCTGCTTGCTTTAACAGCAAATTCTACATGAGATCAGGTAGAGTTTAGGAAGAACAAAAGTTTTGAAGATAAGGTGTGTATCTAAATGCCTAGTGATGGACTTATGTGGATATTGCCAGATAGATATTTCAGTCATCTGCTTTCTTAATACATTTCAGTAAAAAGATACCAATTCAACATTTGAGCTGTATCTAACAAGTATAAGCTGCAGTAACTACAACAGAAATGTAATTAATTACAGTCCCAAAAGATTATTTCCATGGTCTACCCAGGACCTAATTATGTAGCTCTCAAAGCATCTGAAACTATACCTGCCATTTGTAGACACAGTCCAGTGTGTAGGTGGTGAGACAGTGTGTCAGAACTCCCCACGGTGTTTCTTAGTCGCAGGCTCTGAGTTAGCAAGGATACACAAATATTTTGATTATTCTGCCTGGAGAGGCACATGCTGCCTTTCAACTCCCGAGTTAACAAAGCCACACTCTCTGCCTTAAAGTTCAGGGGAGAGGATGAGAGAAGGGAGAAGATGTAGTAAATATCATGAGAGGGTGCACCAGAATCAGATGATGTGGAAGTACAGAGGGAGGCTCTAATGTGCAAAGGTAGACAGAAAGTAAGAACCAGTCATCATACACTGAAAACAGGAAAGCAGACAGAAATTGCAACTGGGCACTTTTCACAAAAATAATTGCTAATTCATTACTGTCTTCTGTTGGAACTCAAGATTAAGAGATTATTCTAGGAACTAAAGAGCATTGTTAGTTAAGGCAGGCATTGGAAGCAGAAGTTGATCTCCCACTTAACCCTAACAAAATGGAATCAATATTTGCAAAAATGTATCAAATGGATGAAGGTGTTGATTCTATCTTTTTAAATAGATTCTGAAATACTCAGAGTGATAATTACCAGCAAGCACATAAAATTAGGAACAAAAACCTGAAGAAGTACAATTCTTCTGTACATGCACTAGCAAAGTCTCTGTTCAAAATGTCACTGTGAGCCATGAAATATAAATAGCAGCTGAAATGTCAAACTATCCAAATACATGATCACAAAAGATTATAGGATCATAGGATCATACAATGTCCTGATCTGGAAGAGACTCAAGGGTTATCAAGTCCAACTCAAAACTCCACATAGGGAAATCTAATATTTAAACCATATGTCTAAGAGCGTTGTCCAAAAGCTTCTTGAACAGTGACAAGCTAGAGGCCATGACTACTTCCCTGGGGACCTTTTTCTGATCATTGTTCATACTTTCAGTGAGGAACTTTTATTTAATGTCCAATTTGAACTCTTCCTGATCCAGTTTTCAGCCTTCCCTTAGTGGCCTGTCAGCAAACACCAGAAAGGAGAGGAGCACCTCCCTCTCCACTCCGTGTTGTTGTTAAAAGCAGCAAAGAGGTGATCCTTCAGTCTCCTCTCCTCTGAGCTGAACAAACTTCTATTCTCAGCCACTCCTCATAACTCACGCCCTTTAGTCCTTTCATCATTTCTGTTGCTCTTCTTAGGAGAAACAATAATAAAAAGCTTGTGAATTGAAAATTCAGTGTTTAGGTGTATTTTTTCTTTATGAATATTTATTTTCTTATACAATCTTTCCCAGAACTCATCTCACACAACTTTAGGTATTTACTTGGATATGTACCATATCAGCTCCTGAATCAGTCACTAATATTCCTTTTCCCAATCAGTGGATAGGAGAAGGCAGTTTGAGGCAAAATTTATCTTACCTATCTGAGCTTCTGGTTCATATTTTTTTTCACTAGAAATTCTTTTTTCTTTTCACAGCTTAAAAAAGTATTTAGAAAAGGTATGAATGTCTTATACACATACCAAAGAAGGTAAATAGCATCCCCACATTATACTCCAAGTATTAACTTCAGCCTATAATTTGATGTCCGTAAGACGCTAAATATCAGTACCAAGGCTACTAAAAAGGAGTCTGAATCAATAATGAATCTACCAGCTCAACATTGTTGGGAAAATATGATAAACATCACAAATAGGACAGGGAAGAGCTTTATTCCCTTGCTATCCAGAAAAAATTTATTTCTGTTAATTACTCAACCAGACTATTTTTGCAGTTGATTGACTTCATAGCATCATGAGTTTAATGCCTAGCATGAACTTTTATGATGTTTCTCTCTGCTGGGGGGCTGCAGGCAGCGGCGGCCTCACAATACGAGGTCTCCCCGGCACGTATCTCCACCAAGTCCAGGCCGGGCGGCCCCCAGGGTGAGCTTAGCCTGGCATGGGTCTCCAGCCACAGAAATTCTAGCAGGAAATGAAGTGGGACGAAGGAACGAACCTGGACTCATCTCTGTTCTGGCAGGGAGGTTTTATTTGGGGTAACGGGGAGAGGGGTTGCAGGGGAAGAGAAGGGGGGAGGAAAGACAGGGATGGGGTAGGGGCTGCCAGCCCGGAGATAAGACCAGACCCTCCCAGACCCAGGACCTGGCTTTTAAGGGGAAAGGAAGGGGGCAGGGGCTGGCTCTCTGAGAGCCAGTCCCAGGAGAAGGAAGGGAAGATTGGCAAAAGGGTACACACCAATAGGTTTTCAGGTACAGCAGAGCATAGTTCAAAATGAACCAATAGTATACAGAACAGGGGAATAAAGAGAGCACATAGAATCCTAAAACCCCACATTGCTACACTTTTACAGTAAATTAAAACCTAATTTAGCTAAATTATGTTGTAGGAATTACAGAATTTCATCCAGTAACTCCTGCATCAGGCCCATGATTTGTATGAACCCCACTCTCCTGGAAATCCCATCCATATCACTCACGGAATAGAAGCATTTTCTTTTCACCAAATAACATTTAATTTTCCATTACAATAGTGTTAAATATGTGCCTAAAATCCTCTTTTTAATATGTAAAGGAAATAAAAAAGATTACAGAGCCAGACTCCACTCAGTGTGACACAATCTAAAGATGAGACACAATGGCTATTAAGCCATGGAAATTTTCTGTTAGATATAAGAAAAATTGCAGAGTAATGGGTGGGGGCTGGAACTGGATGCTTAACAAGCCTGTGAAATCTTCATCCTCAGGGACTTTCAAATTTGAGTGTCCAAGGCCTTGCTCAAAGTGATCTAAATTTAAGTTAGTAGTGCTCTGAGCAGGAGATTAGTCTAGATAACTGCTAGAGTTCTTTCCAACCTAAATGATTCCATGATTTATGGTTTTAAGAGGTGATTCTTGTTTGTATTCTGAACTAGCTATTTTCCAATCACTGGCTATTTTAATGTGTTGAAACTCTGTCTCCTGTCAGAATTGTTTTGTTTTTTTTTTCCACAGATGAACTTGTAGATAATGATGTAATAATCTTATCTTGGGTATACTTTTTTAGTTTTCCAACTTTTGACCTGCCCTTGTAATTTTTGTCTATAATACTTTTAATATATCAATATCCTTTTTAAAGACAATCACCAAAGAATGCATGTAGGCATGGTAGTAAAAGTCTCTAAAGTGCTGTACACAAATACAGTCTCCTCACTTCTATTTAATATTTTTCTAGTTGTGCATTTAAAAAAACATGTTCACTGACTTATCTGTAGTGTTGCTCAGGGAGATCATATTCACTTAATTAACTATTTAATTAACTATTTCCTCCAAGTTCATCAGTTTCACTGAACACCAGGATACCATTTCTCATCCTGCAAGTGTGACCTATACAGTTTGTTCCCTGATGCATGTCCTTTCACTTGGCTTTGTTAAAATATGCCATCCAAAGAAAAGTAATTTCCTCCCAGCAATATAGTTTAGTTGAGTTGGTCTTTCCCAATTTTTTATCACTCACTAATTATCCATTATCAGCAAATTTGATCAGATAATTGATGAAGAGGTTGAAAAGCAAGAACTAACTTTTCAGAGTCATCTGAATATGATTCCTGTTGACACTGATATTCATTTGTAATTATTTCATAAAGCATCTTTCACAGCTGATATTTAAGCTTCATTGATTTTGCATAGCAGTATCTTCATCAGAAGGAAGAAAGACAAGGAAAACTGCATTATATATGTTTAACTGCATTATGTCGATGCAGTTTTCTGCTGCAGTCACCAACCAAACCCGTTGTGCAAAAAGACACCATATTTGTTTGACAAGGTACATTTTCCATAAGGCCGTGTTGACTGCCATTTAATCTTTGCCAAAAAAATCCCTTGTCAAAGTGGCATCACTGTCAAAAACCCCAGCTTAATCATATTATTTACCCTCCTTGAATATTGTTAGACCAGGTACACAGTTTAAAAAATAAAAGAATCTCCACCTTAGTATCTGACAGAAACTTAGTAAAGTAAATAGGCAAACATTATTGTTGCAAACATGAGCTTTCTTTGCACTCTTTTGATACTATGGATATTTTTTAATGATGAATGAGATGAGAATTTTTTTGTACCTCCTAAAATGTTGTGGGTTCCTAAAAATATCTCTGCAATGGCTATACAATTATATTTTTTGTCTTTTTTTATTTTTGTCTTTTTTCCATTCATTCATTTATTCATTCATTGGGAGTTATATGAAACATATGAAGAGTATTTCATATTTTTTGAAAGCACGTAGCAACATTGCTTTTACTATGTGTAAATCCAATGTTTTAGCAATGTAAATTAAAAAAGTGATGCTGAAAATATTTGCACAGTAAGCTCAAAAAAGTTAATTAATATCTGGAGTCTCAAACTCCAAATTTTACAGGAGTTTTCTAAATTCCCTTCATTCTATGTTTTTACAAGTGCCTCTGGTAATCAATACTTATATATTGGGATTGAATGATCATCAAAGATGGGTAAAATATAAATGTACTAGTCTTTCTGACAATCAAGGTATGAGTAATTTAAAAAAAAATCTGGTATATTATAATGAATATTTTTATTAGGTTTCCAGCAATTTAAAAACAGGCCTTTAAAAGGTTATGGTGTCAAAACCAAATTAGGCACATAAAAGGGAGTATTCTAATTAACTACATATAAATATGAACATTAATTTGCATCTAATTATTTTATCCCTTAAGTTCAGTGTAGCTTTTGAGGAAAAAAAAAAGGCTAAATTAACAGCGTATAATTTTATTGATGCCCTTTTCAATAAAGGGACAATTTGAATGAATTGCTGAGCTGGTGTATTAGGACACAACCAAACTGGAAAGCAGCCAGCTGACATCCTGAGAAGTTCATGTAATAGTATACATTAGGCTAAAGTAGCTACCAGATACATTATCCCAAAGCCTCTTAAAGCTCTTAACACTGGGTCTGCTGAGAACATGCAGCAGAAAATCAGACTAGGCATTGTCAGGAATCTACCTGGAATTTCAATTGAAATCTTGTTGTAATCTCCCTGATTCTTTATTTTTCTTGCAATTATTGCTTGCCCACTCCAGTGAATTTGTCTAATCTCACTGAAAATATCATATTGAAACTTTCTGGCCAGCACAGTAAATAATCATCAAAAGACAGTTGTTAACTAGTTACACATGTAAACCTGATAGCCAAGGGACAAATCTGAACATGTTATTAATTTGTGTTATATGTGTTCAGTGCTGCATAAAACATGGTTCTACTCCAGAGATACTTGTAATCTGAACAGATTAACATAGCAATCAAATCCAATGCTCTGTTCCAAATTAGAGAGTTTATTGGAGTGACTTCTGTGAATATGACTTATTTTAAGCCAACCAATAATCTAGAGTCAGTGTCACAGTTTGATTCCAATATGCAGCTGTCCTGATTTTAGGTGGGATAGAGTTAGATTTTTTCCTGGTAGCTGGTACAGAGCTGTGTTTTGGATTTAGTGTGGGAATAACGATGATAACACACTGATGTGTTGGTTGTTGCTGAGCAGTGATTACCATAAGTCAAGGACTTCTCAGTGCTCTGCCAGTGAGGAGGGACACAAGAAGCTGGGAAGGGGCATGGCCAGGACAGCTGACCCGAACTGGCCAGAGGGATGTTCCATACTACAGAGCATCATGCTCAGGGTATAAACTGGGGGGAGCTGGCTGGGAAGCCCTGATTGCTGCTGGAGGTGGGCTGGGTATTAATTGGCCGGTGGTGAACAACTCTATTGTGCATCACTCAATTTTGTGCTTTACTTTTCTCTCTCTCCTTTTCGTTGGAAATGTTATTAGTAGTATTAGTATCATACTATTTCACTTTGTTTTAATTATTAAACTGTTCTTATCTCAACTCATGACTTTTACCTTTTTTTTCCTGATTCTGCTTCACCTCCTGCCAGGGGAGGGAAGAAGTGAGTGACCATCTGTGTGGGACTTAGTTCCTAGTTGGGGTTAAAATATGGCAGCAGCTAATCCACACACAGCTACTTCCTTGCTCCTCACAGCAAGATGCGGGGAGTTTTGGAAGGGTAAAAATGAGAAAACGTGATTTCTCATTTTTGAGATAATAAAGACAGTTTGTTTTTTTTTTTAATTGAATGAAGAAAGACAACAAAGAGAGGAAGGGAAGGGAAGGAAACTGCGAGGGAAATGGGTGATGCAAAAGAAAATAATTGTTCTGCACCAATCAACTGATGCCCAGCTAGTTCCAGAGCAATGCCAACTCCAGATGACTTCCTCTCCCCAGTTTTATTGCTGAGCATGTGTGGAGGTTGAACGTCCTCAAGTTGCAACAGCCAGAGGGCCAGGCGTGGGGGCAGGGATAGCCTGTGCTGTCCCGGTCATGGTGACAGGAAGATCAGCCCATGAGCCCCTGTGGCAAATTATGCATCAGCAGAGAAGATCATTGGCCCGGAGTCCTCCCCCACCCCCTCTTTGTATATGGGTTGTTTCTAGAATGTTCTCCTTTGTTCCCCTCTTGTGTCCCCTTGGTCCATTTGAATTTTGTATTCTCCCCCTTTATGTATCTATTGGTTGGAATCCCTGTCCCTCTTCCCTGTGGCCTTCCCGGTTGGCCTTCATGCCAGACCACTCCCCTTCTCCTTCCCCTTAAAACCCTATGTCACTGGTCGTTCGGGGCGCCCTTGCTGTTGCTGTGGACAGCTCGCAGCCTATGGATCTCCAGAAACCTTGCCCGTCCCTGTCTTTCCTCCCCGACTCTCCGCTCCCGGACCTTCCCCGAATGTGCCTACAATAAACCTCTGGAGAACTGCAGACTGCCTGCTGTGCGTCCTTTTGCCACCTTTGCCTCCCTGCCTCCTGCCCCGCTTTCTCAGGCCGCACGGTGACTACAACAAGCATGGTGTCATATATTATGGGATATCCCTTGGGTCAGTTGGGGTCAGCTGTCCCAGCTGTGTGCCCCCCCAATCCCTTGTGCACCCTCAGCCTCCTCTCTGATGGGGTGGGGTGAGCAGCAGAAAAGGCTTTGACTCTGTGTAAGCTCTGCTCAGCTGTAATGAAAACATCCCTGTGTTATCAATGCTGTGTTCAGCACAAATCATAGCCTCATATCAGCTATTATGAATACATTTAACTCTGTCCCAGTCAAAAACAGTACAGTCACTAAGTGCTTTAAAAGTAAAATATTATTTATGTATTCACTATTAGGAAGAACCATTACACTGATAGTTTCCAGGAAAGGATCCTTCTGACAATGAGATAAGAAAGAAAAGCTGTACTAAAGTATGATTTTTTACTGCAGAAAAATACGAGCACGGCTTGCCCAAGCAAGAGGAATTTTACCTTTCAATTTCTAATGTGCGCGCCAGGATTGTGCTGCTCTAGTATTAAAATCCACTCAGTTCAATGCCTGTCTGCAGGAACTGCACATTTGTAATTAAAAGGAGATTAAGGTAATTTACTACTCTCTTGTCTGTTACCCACTAATTTTCTTTCAAAAGAAATAGCAACGCACTTCAGGGATACAAGCACACTAACCACTTGGATGAAATAAGGGCCCAGTAAATAATATAAGTGGACATTATCACATCTTTTCATATCAATTGCGTAATTGGATTGATCTGCTTCTTCCTAACAGTGACGAGGAAGCTAAAGCTTTCTGAGATTAGAGTTTCTCTGGGTTACCTTTTCAATCAAGAAAAGGATCCAGATTGCCAATGCCTTAATATTTTCAACAGGCACTTTTCATTTATTCGTAAAAAAGCCTGGGATTCATCTGACCATGTGTAAATCTGTATCTGAGCTGAGCACTAAGCTCCTCATACAGCAAAGAGCAATAAGCATTTTAGCAGGCAGTTCACTATGCACAGCATAGTCATACAAATCATGCCCAAATAATTTTTTTTCTTTTTTCTTCCATGAATAGTAAAATAGGATGACTAGGTCAAGTGCAGATGTCTGTACTGTGGTCATCTAGATCAACATTCATAAGCTGATAGCTCTGTAATGGCATGTAAGGTGCCCTAGCAGACCTAAGACATTAACACAAGG
Source organism: Grantiella picta (assembly GCA_013397955.1). NCBI lineage: Eukaryota > Metazoa > Chordata > Aves > Passeriformes > Meliphagidae > Grantiella > Grantiella picta. The sequence goes on from VZRM01008322.1 coordinate 1,580,618, forward strand.
CTCAAAAATGATACAAGGTCTGGGGGAGATTCATGTTATTCTCTAGTGATTGATGAAGGCTGTAGTGGGAAGTACCCTTGACTTTGTATAAAGTCCCGAACTGTCTAAGTTAGTCAACTTTCACCTTTAGACGCTGAATCCCATTCAAGTGACTGAATGTATCATATTTTGAGCAATTATCCTCTCTCTTCAGTGTTTAATAGCTCCTGTTACCTGTTAAACCACACAGCTGAAAAATACTGATTTAATAACAGCAGTATGTAAATACTATGGATTATATGGTATAGCATACTAACTGGATGTTTGTTTCCATTTTCAAAAAATTTTAATTTTTCTATTGGGATAAACTGTTGAGCTTTGAAGTTTATTCACTGTGCATTTGCTCAAAACAGTGTAACTTTGCTGCAATTTCTTCATTATGAATGGTATATGTGATTTTGTGTGACACTGACAGAAACTGTGGGATAAATATTATCAGCTACTTAACAACTGAAAAACCAGGAAGTAATCTACCTTCCACAGTCTATGCTTATTGTTCAGCCTATTGGATAAATGAATGCATCTCTTGAAACCTGTTAAAAAATTAATCACTTTTAGGATGCACAAGACAATACTGGCTCCAGTAATGCATGCATTCCTTTGGCGCAGATTACTGTATAATATTTAAAGACAGCTGTTTCTCCAAAAGCCAGAGATGGTAGGACAGATGGATAGGCAGAGGGGTGGCAAATTCCTCAGAGAGCTTTATCAACTGCTCGCCATATTCAAAAGGTAGAAGACAATAATTTACAGTGTAGCAGAGCTTACATTATATAGTCAGTGTAAAGAGTTTGACCTGTTAAGCTGATCAAGTTTTTTAATACTTGCATTAATACACTTGCTCTCCTCTTCTGCTGAGGGAACTAATTTCCACATATATGCTTTAACATCTGAAGAATGTTATTTCAAGGGCACAAATCTCTATCTCTACAATGAAAAACAACCAAATAATCATTAAAAAAGCCCACATGACAGTAAAAGACACTGTAAATAGCACAAGTCCATGTTAAATCCTTTCATATCACTTCTATTTCTGCCCATGTGGCAAATCTTTTGCAATTTATCAGTTGCTATTTGTGTCATTATATGAATGAATGGGCCACGCTTTTTGTGTTAAGAATTCCCTCACCAAAGACTGGGGTTTCAATATAAAATTATAGTTAATAAGCACGAAAACAAGAACATGTGATACTCTGCAAAATTACAGAGTTTTATTTGTGACATAAGTTTAGTATTGTGCAGCTATATACAAAATAGGTACTGCAGCTCAGTGTGTTCTCCCTCTTACTTAAACTATGATTCATGAAGTCAACCTAGTTACTGCCTAGAGGTAAAAAAAGCCGTGCACAGAGGGTATAACCTATAAAGCCCACACAGGAATCCAAACAATAGAGTAAATGTACATTATCAGGCTAACACAGTGTTCCAGTACTCCATGCACTCATAAGTGTTTAAAATGACTGTGACTTGCTTAAAAAGCAACCTTTTTGAGACTAAATATAGAGCATGCACGGTGTGTTGTTAATTCAGTGTAAAAAACTTGAAATAATTCAGTTTTACTCCAGCTGTCTCCTCAATATTTACACCTGAGAATGGATTTTGATTCCTTAAAACATGGATGAAAAACCTCTACTATATCTTTGAAATTATTCAGTTGCATTAGTTCTTTAGAAATTGTGAGAGTTAAGAAATAGTTGCTTGTCAGTTATTGATTCAGCATTCCAGTCCTCCAGCCTATGTTCATACTGGGTGTATTTCTGGCAGGATTTCCACTACCTCTCTTCAAACAAAGGATCTGGAAATATGTTTTAAAATAAAAGCTAAGAATTCTCTTGCATTTAGATGATATCAGTGACTAACGACTGAAAACAAACGCTAACTGTGACAAAAACTCCTTTTTCAAGTGTTGTCAATATTGAGATGGGGAAATCTGTCCTTGTGGTGAAAAGAAGAAACCTATGTACATTTTGCAATAGAGGTGCAAGAGCCAAGTATAGATGAAAATACCCTCCAGAAGGCTGAAAATAATTTCTATTTTGAAGCCATTTCATACTTTTTGGAGGATGTGAGAGGGAACTCGGAGTTCTCCAGTGTCTCTGGTACTTGACAGTTGCAGAGCACATCTGAAAGATCCTAAATACCCTTTGAGACACAGAGCAGTTAATGTAGCCTGGAATGAGGACATAGGGAGAAAGAAACACTAAGAAAGAGGAAAAGAGAACAACAGATGGCATAGCTGAAGTATAGTCAGCAGCATAAACTGCAAGGGAAACAAACAAATCCCAAAGGCTGCGAGTAATAAATTTGCACAGTAGGGAACACACAGTTCTGGAGGAACTTCAGTCAGAAAATAAACTGTGCATCAATCCAAAGCTTTCTGTTTAGTGCTAGCTGTCCTAGTAGTTTTTCAACAAGCTTTAGGAACTTTTCCCCCTACAAGTCTGTTTTTTACCCCTACAAGTCTGTTTGGAGATTGCAAGCACCTGCAGGAGGAAAAGACTTTCCCTGAAGCCTGAGGTGTCCTTGTAGCACCACGTCAACACCCTGCAGACCAAAGAAGAAAGTCCCATATCTAAGAGCTTAAATACACAGTTGCCTATCCCAAACACTGTTTAGGCCACTTTGCCATGAGAAAAGCACAGAATGGAGTCAAGGGCCCTAGGATGGCTCTAACTCCATGTCTGGCACAGGCGAGGTCTGGTTGCCATATCCTGGTTAAGGCACCCAGACAAAAATTCCCACTGTAGCAAACTGTGTGAGGAAGCAGCTGCTCATACACAGATCACAGTCAAACAAGGATCACCCTGAGTTAGGGGACAGATGGCATTTGTGACCACTGAAGCTCCCTCAAATAAGCCTCCATGGAACTTGGACTGTTTTGAGCCACAGTGACAGGAACTTGAGATAAGATATATGTGGCACTACCGTCCAAGTGTTGAAGATGCTGGGGGAGAAGAATGTATAACTGATAATTGTCAAAAAGCATATGCAGAATTTATAGGCCACAAGGAAAGCCAACTCAGCAACTGTGCTGAAATCAACTCTACCTCAGTAAAAGGTAATTCTGGCAGGGGAGAGTGCAACCACCAATCACAGCCCATGGACTAAAGATACCCACTGGCCCAAAACAAGAGAAAGACTCAGCATGGCACTAATTAGCATTAGAAGCGAGAGAATCTTTTAACCAATAGAATCAATGTGTAGGCAATGAGCATTAATTCCTTTGTTTGCTAAAATGTATAGGTAGTGACAAGCTTTGAACAACATTGGGAGCCCCACCAACAAGAATCACAGAAGCATAGAACCACGGAACAAGCTAAGGTGAAAGCAACCCACAAGGATCCTCAACTCCAAGTCCTGTCCTGGCAAAGCATCATCCCCAAGAATCCCACCATGCCTGAGAGTATTCTCCAAATGCTTCCTGAAGATATGCTGAAACCCTCCAGTCTTTTTCATGTTAGATCAATTTGACCCCAGCTGATGTCTACAATTTAGAGTGTTTTGCATGCACACATCTCGCAAATAATGAAACTTTAGATATGTAGATATCTCAACATGGAGCTGAAGCCAACTCTGCAGGAGAAACATACCTCATCTGAGAGAGCTGAGAGTAGGAGTTTAATCCAGTTACCTAAAATATCCATCTAGGGCCCCTGAGACATCAGAGAGTAGTCGAGCCATTTGTAAGGTGCTGACATATGACAAAGTAAAAGAGATTTGCGCCATTCTGGACTGGCAGCTGAGGACCTTGGGACATCCCTGTTGGTACTAAATACCTGTTTATAAAATTGAATTGACTGTGAGGGTCTATGACATTGATATCTGTATCTCACCTAATCTTATGGATTGCCCCAGTGAACAGAGCCTGACACTTCTCAAGTGAAATTTATTCTTCTGAAAAAATGCCTAAATTATGTGGCTGCTTTGGGCTGTGAATGCCTATACCTTTCTATTGACTATAAAGAAGATTAAGATGATTTAATGTAAAGGTAGATATTGAAATAGAGATTGAACTGCAAATTTCTAGCCCAGACTACAAAGGTGGCCCTGGCAAACCTTAAAAAGAAATTAAGTATTTACAGTCCCACTTTTGCATTGTTGAACACAATAAGATTTTGGACACTTAATTTAATAGGAACAAAATTGGAGTCTTATTTTAAATCGATAATAAAAGCTTCACCAAAATGGAAATTCGTAAAACTGTTTTCTAAATGCAAATGTATGGATATATATTAGGGAGATTTTAACAAATATGTTGAGGCTATACACTTTTAGTATCTTTGCAAAACAGGACTGAATAACAACATCATGAGCTTTGAACTGAAATATCTGGCAGTAGATGACAGTTCCACAAGCTCACTATGTGGCAGAAAAGACCCTTAATGCCTGCAAATAGCCAATGTACTACCATTATCTAGAGAGGGAAAAACTATGAGTGCAGTGGGAAGCTACACACTGATTAATTTAACTCCAAGAAATGTGGTAAATTACTTTCCATGTTCAAGAGGATTTGTAGAAAATCTACACAATAAAACACAAAAAACCAAGATCATGTAGTGCAAGCACAAGTGGTGATGGCTTTAAACTGAAAGTGGGTAGGCTTAGATTAGATATTTGGAAGAAATTCTTTACTGTGAAGGTGCTGAGGCACCAGAACAAGTTTCCCAGTGAAGTTGTGGAAGCCCCATTCCTGGACATGTTCAAGACCAGGATGGATGTGGCTTGGAGCAGTCTGATATAGTGGAAAGTGTAGCAGCTCATGGGGTGGGACTTGGAACTAGATGATTCTTTAAGGTCATATAAAATATTCTATGATGCTGTGGGTTTGAAGTAAATTAGTTTAAATTCAACTAATCAAAACTCACAAATGTATATAAAGCAGTGCTTTATATAGATTTCATATGCCATTTAGAACTAGTCCACAATTTTCCATCAATTTTTTATAACTGAAATTAGATTTTTGACTAAACCAAAGTACATTCTCAAAACTATTTTTTCTTGAAAAACTTAGGAAAATAAAGTTTCAAAAAAAGTAAGGTAGGATTCATCTCACTTAGCTTTAGAATTTTACAGTGAACAAATGTGTTCACCAAAGCTATTTACCTTTGGCTTCCCTTTTGACAAATTTTTGACACCTACTGTAGAAAGAGATGAACTGCACTTGAGAAAAACCTGTTTTTCTCTATTATTCAATTAAAGGTGCCATATGGCAGGCTCAGATGCAGAATTGTACTACTTATATATGCATCTGATAAAATTAATCCAATTCCAGGCTTCTAAAAGCACCTCAAAAACAACAACAAAAAGATGACTCAGAAACATTTCATAGCTCAGGTGTATGTTTTCCCATGCTTCTGTACCTGACATTCTCTTACTAGTCTCTTTGCTCCTCTGTGTCTATGCAATCTCCAGATGCACTGCTTCACCTTTCCAAAAGGCAGAACAGACCTAACAATTGACAGTACAGAGTGACTGTCTAGTAGCTCTACATTTTTCCCTTGGGAGGAACATTATTTTCTGTCTCAGTTTAACTAACCATCTTTTCTGTTCAGACTAGCTCACTTTCCATTTTTCTATTTCCTTAGCATAATTTTGTATTTCTATATTATTCCACTGTGCAGTATCAGGAATAAAAAAAAAAAAA